>JADRCD010178866.1:5177-28905 GCA_019843815.1 Montemys delectorum
AGAGAGAGAGAGAGAGAGAGAGAGAGAGAGAGAGAGAGAGAGAGAGAGAGAGAGAAACAAGATAATTTAAACTTTGGAGGTTTTCTTTTCTTTTTAAGATTTATTTATTTTTATGTGCATTGGTGTTTTGCCTGCATGTACATCTCTGTGAGGGTGTCAGATCCCCCCTGGAACAGGAGTTACAGACAGATGTGAGCTGCTATGTGGGTGCTGAGAACTGAATCTGAATCTTCTGGAAGAGCAGCTTAACCTCTGAGCCATCTCTCCAGCCCCAATAATTACATTTTTTAAGAAAATAACTGATTTGTGTTACTATAAGTAGGACAAGATACAATTTTGCCCTTGTCCTGAGACTCTCAAGTCACCTTACAATGCCACCTGTCCTCATATTAAGGAGAAAGAGGAGGGCAGGAGACATCAGAGGCTCAGGGCACTGGCTGCTCTTCCAGAAGGCCTGGGTTTGATTCTCAGCATCCACATGGCAGCTCATAACTGTCTGTAACTCTAGTCCCAGAAGACCTTTTGGCCTCTGTGAGCATGAACACATGTGGTGCACAGCTATACATGCAGGCAAAGCTCCCATACACATAAAAATTAATTAATTTTTAAAGGAAAAGAAGAATAAACTACTTTTCCTCTTTAGCAGCTGGACCCCCACAAAAAAGGCAAACTCTGAAGTCAATTCCCAGCAAGAGAAATTATGCTCTGTCACATACAGTATATCTAAATCAGTCTTGTTGTTCCGGTTCTGACTCAGGATGTGGCTAGGGGCACACCACATATACCAGCCCCTTTCAAGCTACACGAACAAGTCACCCCTGTGACCCAGAAGACCCTGCTTGGAAACAATCACGAGGCTCAGCCACAAGTCATAACGTATGATAGTGAACACCAGCAGCATGGTCAGACCCGCTCTCACATGTCTTCATTCAGTGGTTATTCTGAGTGGTTTTGGGAGGTTCCCAATTTCACCCATGTGAACCACTTCACTGCACATAGTATACTCAATATAATAAATACCAACAAACGCACAAACATGCTCAGATAAATAGAATGAGTGTAACCAGCAAGCATGACTTTTCTAGAAGGCTTTCATGAATATGCATTTATGTACATATACATAAATAAGAATACATTGTTCAGTGAGATATGGGGGTTTGCGGCTGTTGGGAGATGTTGTTGGGAATTTAACACACCTTGTACATTTTAGATGAGCCTTGTGTCACTGAGCTCTATTTTATGATCTGAATCCTTCTTTTAACCACCAACTTAACTGTCTTAAGCAGCCACAGTGATTGGATCAGCTCACACAAACATTCTCTCCGTATTTATAATGAATGCTAATGGAAAATTGTTTTTTTTTTATTTAGTGTCACAAAATGGAAAAGATTGTTTTGTGGCTTTTTTTTTTTTTAACTATCCTTGAGTTAAGGTAGCACAACACTATAATTTCAGGGTATATTGATTTTCTGTTTTCTAAATTTCTGCTTCCTTATTATAAACAAAAGCCCTACAATTTATGAGGGGTATCACTGAGTTAATACTCAAACACCAAACTACTATATAAAGTAATGTGGCTGAAATCTACTTCAAAGGGATGGCTAACTTAGACTGGAAAAGTAGGGTGCTTGAACCTTTAGGACAGTGCTTCTCAACCTTCCTAATGCTATGACCCTTTAACACACTTCCTCATGTTGTGGTGACCTCCAATTACAAAATTATTTTTTAATTGTTACTTTATAATTGTAATTTTGCTACTGTTATGAACTGTCATGCAAATAGCATGCTATGTAGGATAGCTTATGTACAACTCCCAAACGAGACTCACTACTTTAGGAGAAAACAGTAGAATAACTTTTGTGATCTTGACCCTTAATTCAGACATAGAAAATAAGGGAAAAGTCGCCGAGGATGTTAGATAGATATTGATCCAGCCCCGTTTATATGAGGAAGCTCACAGAAGTGGGGAGAAATCAGGGGTATAGAGAGTGGCATTTTGAAGACTCTTTATAGTAAGGCATTCCATGACAGTGGTGGCTCCATCATGTCATGGTCATCCATTGTCACAGAAGGAGAGACTCACAAGTAAAGCCTTTCTCTACAGTATCTTATTCCACCTGGGTGGCAAGCCCAGGAAATAATACAAGGAAGCAGCGGAACCCCTAACCGAAGAAGGTCAGGTGACAGGCCAAAACTAGACACCTCTCTACCATTGGTTACAACAATAGGGCGAGCCCTAGCTTGGGCTGGCATTCTCTGTGTAAAACCTATGTTGCTGTCAAGAGATTTCCAAGCTCATTGCCCAGAGAATCCCAAGCTCAGCATGAACTTCTGTCTGCATCTTTCCTGTACTTTCTGGGCCAGGCCTTCTGTCTGACCACATGTTCTACTTTGCTCATATTTGGATCAAGCCTTAATAGGAAAATCAGAAAGTGATTTAAATTCTAAACAAAGTATATGCGTAGAAAAACCTCACTGCTAAGCCTCTTCTTCTTCAGCCATAGTCCCAGGGCAGATCTAGTTCATTTAAAGGTCATGTGATACCTTGGGAGGCTAGAGAACAAGGAGAGAAGCAGGCCTTCCACCTTTTAAGTTTAAAATAATTTAAGGTGCCAGTTAACTATTCAGTGCTCAGGGGAAGATGTCTTGGGACCTGGCTCTGACCCGACAACTTTGAGTCTCTTCTCCGTGGTGTCTGATATGCTCCGTGTTGCTGGCAGTCAGCAGTTGTCAGTCTGGGAAGGAATTGAGCCAGACTGTCACACTTATTTTGGAGCTTTGGTCACTGGCACTCGAGCGAGTTCATATCAATTAAGGGCCTCATCCATCAGCTGAGGTTAGGGGCATTAAGAGTCGGGCGACAGGCCTGGGTGTTAGACCGTGTTTCAGGCCTTTGCTTTTTAAAGTTACCCCTGGGACCGAGACTCATAAAGAAACTTCCAGAATGAATGCTCAAACTTCCAGGCTGAATGTGTCACCCACATGATGTAGGGTGTGGAGAAAAAGCTGTAGCACGTTTTTTTAAATTGACAGATAATGATTGTGCATATTTACAGGGCACAGTGTGACTTTTCAACACATTATATATTTCAATATAAATGGTCATATCAGGATAATTGGCATATCTATCACTTCAAGCGTTTGTCATTTGTCGTTTATTTCTTCAGGAACCTCAACAATCTTCTCTACCTGTGATTTTTAAAACATACAGTTAAGTGCTGTCAACCATAGCAACCGTACTGTAACTCTAGAAGTCACTCATCCTACGCAATCGAGTCCTGGGATCAAGCCCCTAACTCCATCCCTTCCACCCCTCCTGGTAACTTTAGATACTTTACTCTCAATCTCTATGAGATGGGCGTTTTGGCTTTCATGTGTAAGGGAGATTGTGTGACATTTATCTTTCTGTGCAGCATAGTGTTAGCAGCACGGCCTAGATTCCCTCAGGTGTGAACACACACATCTGGATGATTAGACCTTGGCCTCAGGAATCTGAGCAGGATGTCTCTGACGTCACAGTTTCTCTGTCTGCCCTAGGCTTGGATCAGAGGCTGAACCTGGTAACTTTATTATTCCCAAATAAATTGTCCTAAATCCCAAGTTTCAAACTGGTGGTACCCCCAGGAGGCGTCTGAAATATCAGAATCCCAGGGCGTAGCACAGACCAATACATTTGGCTGAAATATGGGAAGGTCTGAAGACCACCAGCATTTGAGAAGCTGAGGGCTGTTATCTTAGGCCACCCAAATAGAAGAGTCTCTTTATCGGATACTTTAGAATAGTGATTCTCGACCTATGGGTCGAGAAAGGGGTCAGCTAAGACCATTGGGAGATATAGATATCTACAGTACAGTTATGAAGTAACAACAAAAATAATTTTATGGCTGGGGGTCACCACAACATGAGGAACTGCATTAAAGGGTCCCAGCATCAGGAAGGTTGAGAACTACTGGTTTAGAGCTGGTTGCCAAGCAACCAACAACAATAACAAAAGGCATAGAAAATATCTCATGGCGGAAGCTGCAGTGTGTCACAGTGTGTCCCACAGGATATCCCTCCGTCCACACATCTTCACTTGCAAATGTTCATTGCAATGAGTCATTGCTCTGGTTTGAGATCTTTGGCTTCTGTAACACCATCAATATTGGATCCTCAGTGGGACTCCTTCTAGTTATCCTGTTGTTGCCCTGTGTCATGGAGATCTGGAATCATCAGGACTGGCCCTTTCACATGTTTCAACCATTCGCAGATGATTTTGGGGTGGGCCAACTCAGAGTCCTGCATCTGGGCCTGGGTGGTAGAACACTGAACTGGTCAGCATGCCATCTCCTTTATCCGCACCACTAGGGCAAGGTCTTCAACACTGCTCGGGCTAGGCCACCCAGCACAGCCATCGGCGGGAGGCATGGTCAGCTTTTCTAGTCTCATGCCTTCCTGCTGGCTTACCGGCACCCATGCCTCCAGGGCCAGCTCCACCGTGCTGCCCAGTCAAGGCCCAAGTGCTGCAAGGGACTGGATCAGCTTTCTTGCTCTCACACCCTTGGGACTAGTTTGCCTGTGCTTTCTCTATTTGGGTCAGAGCCAATTTGTTGCCCAGTCAATATGTAGGGCTACAGCCAGTGAGCGGGCAAGGGTAGCTCTCCCACTCTCATGCCCTTGGTGCTAACTCAAGTGGTGAGGGGTGATCTGGGGTGGGTGATCACCCATGCACCTACACCACATCAGGACAGATAAGTAAAGGGCCAGCTCTTCTGTGCTCTCATCCTCTGGCTCATCTCCATCCCCTCCACCAGGGCCAACATTACCATGTTGCCCAAGGGAGATGCAGGGCCTGCTCTCCCAAGTCCTGCAGCTGGTGAGGGACAGGGCCAGCTCACCCACTCTCATGACCCCAGGGGCAGCTCTCTGGATTGCTTCGAGTGACAAGAGATTCATTTTGTTTTGTTTTTATACTAGTTTGGCATAGTATCTACAATAGGCAGGTTCATGACGCTTCACCATTCTGTCTGCCAAGCTCTTCTCTGGAGAGAATCACAGACTATGTGTATCTCAGTAGCTTGAAGATCAGGGGAAGCTCCCAGGGTCTGTTCATACATGTGACTGAGCCCATCAGTCTCTGAAGGAGTCTCTGTGGACAAGATGGCCTCGTCAACCTGTCCATGGGCCAAACAGGGTGCTTTAGCAGCATATTTGGAGCTGAGATACAATCTGTACTCAAGTCCAATATTTGCCTGCACTTGCAACCATGACATTTTGTAAGAGGAGCAGCTGCCCTCCCCGCCACAATATATATGGGTAGTATATTTTAAAAGCATGTCCTGATACTGTGACCTTTATATAACTGACTAATGGCTTAAAAGGCTATTATTGCTTTAAGAACTATTTTATTTCTTGTCTCAGCTTGATCTTTTGGAGTTTTCTTTCTTTTTTTCCTTTAAATTTTTTTTTCTCTTTTGGTTTTTTTGGGATGGGCTCTCTTTTTATCTTGTAGCTCTGGCTGTCCTTGAGCTCAATAGACAAACCAAGCTCTGGCCACAGAGATCTGCCTTACTTTCCCAAGTCAAGTGTATGCATCTCTGTGTCCCATTGGGGTTTGCTTAAAATTTGTTCCCTATCAGTTTAGTGTAGTTTCACAGTAAATTTCATTTTTAGCTTCCTTTCTCCGCCCCCCCCCCTCTATTTTCCTTGTGGATAGACCTGCTGACATCTCTCACAAAGGCTTTATCCACTCTTCTTCTAGCCCTTGATTTCCAACCCTTGGCACCTGTGACTGATGTTAAGTCCATTTGCTCACAGCTGGGAAAGGGGCCCAATTCCCTGAAGACAAGCCAGAGGAACCAGGAAAAAGATTATTCGATGGTACAGCAAGACTGAGATGATCTGGTCAAGCCTCCTGAGAGACCATCCTGGCACCGGTTTCATCCCCTCATGTGCAGGAGAGTGGCCATTGAAACACAGTGGCTGCTAATCTGCTGGTCTCTATCATTCTCCAGGGGTGAGGAGAGAATTTAAGAAAGTTTCTAGTAAATCAGCTTGTGCTGTTAATAACATTGAGGAGCTGGGAGCTCAGTGAAGCTCAGGCTTTTTCTAAGCAAAGAAACTACCTCTGTGATTGACAGACACATTCTGCCCAAATGTTCCTCACAATCTTTGTCTCATGCTTGAAAAGAAAAACCTGGGAACCTCATCTCCACATTTTCCAACAAAAGACTGAATTCATTCAACTTGGAACTGTGCTTTATGGATTTTATGTCTTGTATGGAGGAGCGCTCTGCTCTGGGGCACCATGAGATAAAGCCTTCATGGTGCTACAGATCACACTGAGAAGAAACAAGATTCAAGGGGAAATCTACCCTGGCCTTGTCTGCTTGGAGGCCTCAGGTGATGCTTGACTGACAAGGGTCTGCTCCATCTCCTAGATCAGGAGAACAGGAGAGCCAAGAATAAGACATAAGACACTCATTCCACCTCTCTTAGTGCTATGAGTGCAGATGACCCCTGGGATTGAAGGCAGGGCACTGATCAATTCCCAATATCCCCCTTAGACACTATTTGGCCCAAGGACAGACTGGACAGGACCATCTGGGTAAACCTGGCTGCCTGTTCATGATGTTGTTGGCAACTGTTTGAAAATTATTTTTTTAGGTAAGTAAAACAATGTATTTATCACAGGAGCTGGTGTCTATCTTTGTAAAAAGAAGTCTGCAGCAGAACCTCTTTGGGCAATGAGGAGCCATCTTTCCTAAAAAGACAGTTACCCTGATTAGAAATGCATATGTATCATTTCTGTATGAACAAACGCATCACCCGGAGAGACACCCACATCCACACAAGTACACCTCAGCTTAACAGTGGATTCATGTGTGCAGACCAATCCAGCAAGCTTGCTCTCGGCTGCCCTTGCAGAAATACTGGCTCCTCTTATCTTAATCTCTCTTGAGGCCTCTGCTTTCATCGAAGGAGCAGAAGAATGGGGAAACCTGGCCTGCATCTCTGGAGCCTTCCCCACAGCACCTCTCATGGCCAGCAAGCGAACCCGAGGCCACAGAAGACTGCAGTGAGCTGCACAGTTTGACTGTAACTCCATATCATGAAGATGGTGTTGCTACATTTTGGCTAATAGGTCTTCCTCCTCCCTACCCATCCCACCCCCAACCATGTGTTCTTCTGCATGGATTTGAAAGCAAATCTCCACTGAGATGTCCAAACTTGTGTGTGGAAGTTCAAGTGACTGATTATATCTTCAGCTTAGAGAATGGATGGGGGACAGTGGGGGCTGGGGAAATTCATTCACATTTTGCCAGGTGTGGGAAGGAAAAATGAAAGTCCTCGGGGGCTTCCTGTGCCAGGCACAGTGAGGTTGATTTTTCTCTTAGAAAACCAAGCCAGAAAGACATTAAGTGCATAGAAGCAGCTTTGTGGCCTGTTATCCAGAGAGACAGGATCAGGCCAAGGATGGTGTGGCCTCCGCCTATCCACCAGCTCATCTATCTGACAAGTTCCGGAATCTGTGGGTTCCAAAGCTTTTACAGATCTGAACTGAGGCTTGAACCGCCTCTGAGCATTTTGTAATTTCCCTCGATTTCACAACTTCCCTGGTAAGTGTTCCTTCTCCAAACTCAGATATACCAAGTTCTTAGAAAATGAAGAATAAATGACTGAGCCCCACCCACCACGTTTGTCCTGAGTGCAGTCTCCATGTTCAAAGGTTGGGGGGTCCTGGCATGGAAGGAAGAATTCAGCCCTGAATTCCCACAAACTGGACATCTTTTCCTAGATCCTCCCCCACATAGCTTCTGAACTTGAACAAGTAGTACAGGCCCACCTATACATGGGGCAGAATGTATTGTCAAGCTGCTGTGTGGGCTTCAGATCTGGGCCTAGGTTTTCCTCATGGGTGACCAGAGACTACTGCCAGGGAGCTCACTTTGAGAAGCTCTTGCCCCCCTGCTGCATCTCCCAGGGTCCCTCCTTTCAGCTTTGGCCACTTTCCATAAACTGTTCCAGTTCAAATCCAGTTCTGCATCTTTAATCCCAGCTCCCCTGTTCTGCTTGGCTCTCTTGTCTTTCCTGTGGGACATTTCCTCTCCATGGTGTCTCTGGTCCTATAAAAACAAGTTGCAAACACCAATCTGGTCTCTTATTCCCCCATGGGCTCCTCTTCCTGCTTCTTCCATTCCCATTATTTTTCTAGATTTCTTAGGTGCCAGGGTGACAACTATGTTGTGAGCTCTGCCCTTGCCTACCCCTATATCTGCTCCAGAACCTTCTATAGCTCCAAGTAATCTTTTATATCCAGCTTATATATGTTTTCTCACAACGCTCCTTCTCTTTTCTTCCTGCCAGCTGAGTCTCTCAGCAGGCCAGACCCTCCTAAGACCCACCAGCTAAAGTGGAAACGATGATTCTTTGCAGAGCCGATTAGATGATGTTTTGCTGTTGTAATCACGTGAAGGAATGTTTCATTAAAGCAGACACAGGTGTGAAAGGCTAAGGCAGACTCATGAAGAAATGTTTTGTTGAAGCAGACACAGGAGGGAAGATGTTCTGCTAAAGCAAGCACGTGAAAGGACACGTGATGAAGGATTCTTTGCTAAGGACACGAATGTATTGGTCTGCCTTACATTGCGTAGCTTTTTGTTTGTTTGTTTGGTTGGTTGGTTGGTTGGTTGGTTTTCCAAGACAGGGTTTCTCTGTATAGCCCTGGCTGTCCTGGAACTCACTCTGTAGACGAGGCTGGCCTCGAACTCAGAATTCCGCCTGCCTCTGCCTCCCAAGTGCTGGGATTAAAGGCGTGCGCCACCACTACCCGGCACTACTTTGCATAGTTGAGCTCCACTTGTAGGGACTCTTCGGACTTGGGCTAATTGGATGTCTGAACTGAGGCTAGACCTATGGCTGAGGCAAGACTTGTGCTGAGGCAAGGCACGTGGAGGACGTGTGATGTTTGGAGGGTATAAATAGAACTCCACAGAGTGACTGAGACAGAGCTTGGCTTGCTGGTACAGCTGGCTGTGTAACGCTGCGGGTCTCTTGTCTTCGCTGATCTTCACTTTCCTGAGAGAGGCACACTTCTCCTGGTGTCCCTCCAGGTTCCTCCTGCTGACTTGAGCCAAGGCTGAGGCCTGGCTATCTCTGCTAGGTCATGTAACGGAGGTTGCTAACCCGACTCTACCGAACTGGTCTGCTGATGTATCTGTTAAGTGTTTGTGACTCAATCGAGCTGTCGCTGCCCGCTAACCTGTGAACTGAACTGCCAATTCCAGACAACACAGACAGGAGTTGCTCCAAAGAACCTTTCTTAATAGGTCCACTCCCCCCACCCCCTGCCCCTTTTCAACTACCTCTGGTGGGTAGTAGGGCTAAGAGGAGGTTAAAGCCTTTAGAAATCATTATTAAAAATAAGGTTAGAAAAATTAAAGTTACAATCAGCTCTGAATGTTTTGAGTCTGAAATCTTGAACCAAGGCCTTGCCATCTTGGTTTTAAAGTCTTTCCTGGGGCCCTTGAGCTGCCTACTGCTAAAGCATTACTTTTCTGACTCTCCTCCTCGGCTGAACTCATCCAGTGACTGACAACTCTGCAAGCTTCACACTAGAATCTCACCTTCTCCTGTAAACTGCCAGACCTCTTTTACTTCTTACTTTAAAGTAGGAGCCACTCTGTTCTTTATTGTTGTTTTGTCACATCAGTGTCAAATCTTTGAAAGCTTTAAAGGCCTGGACAGAAGAATTCTGGGATCTGCCTCTGGGTTCACACACACACACACAGAAACTCTGCCAAGGCCAAGGATCTTGGCAGGAAGGAATCCCCCTCTTCCCTGGGCTTGTTCATGATCGATTATGTATGCTGCAGTCTTGCTTGCCACATCTTACATGCCTCTGAGGCCTCAGTGAGGCCTCGATGATCTAAGCCCCTTACCCCCACTGTAACACACAGTACCTCACAGAGGGTCCAGATAGGAGGAGCAGTGAGCTGGGGACCATGAAGAACATTATTGACAGGACAGAAACGGGTGCTCCACACCAGCCGGTCCCACTTGGAATACTTTTTCCACTCTGGTATAGCTACTCACGTAAAACTAGTGGATTTGCTCTTATCCCCAAGTTCTCTAGGTGGATTTTAGCTGCAGAGAAGGAAATTTATGTTCCCCAAGGGAGAGAAACTGTGAGCTTGTAAAATGTCATTGCAGTCTTGGTTCCTGGGGTCAACCATGTTCATTCATTGCAGTCGTGGGAAAATTCTCACTTCTTTCTTCTGGACAGCTCAGCGAGGCTGTAAAAGTGGTCTGCGATGTTGTGACTCATGTCTGGGTGGCTGAGGGCTGCCAACAGTCGGGTCAGATGTTATATAGTTTGCATTTTTAATAGAAAGGGGAGACTCAAAACTCAAGGTTGGTTAAGAGAGAATGGAATCATGGGATGCTACAGAGGTATCTCCTGAATCTACAAGACCCCTGCAAATGAATTTTGCAAGGAGGTGGAACTAGTCTTTCCGCAAGCCTGGAGAGCTGGAGTCATAATTCTGCGGGTGGTGACAATTGTGGGCACGTTCTCTGCTCATTTGTCTCCATGTGACATTTGGATCTTTAATGTCCCCCAATGTTAAACTCTTGGTCACTAGCTATTAGGAGGTGACAGACCCAGTGGAAGGAAGTTACATCATTGGAGCTGTGTCCCTCATGAGGACACTAGCATCCCTGTCTCTTTTTCTCTTTGTTTCCTGGCCACATGGAATGAGCTGCTCCGTTCCACCTTGTGACCCCCCGACCCCAACCACCATGTTCTGCCTCAGCACAGGCACCAAAACAGTGGAGCCAAATGGACATGGAGGAAATTTTGAACCAGAACAAAGTTCTCCTCCTTATATGTTGCTTCCCCCCCCCCAACTCCCCCAGGTATTTTGTCACAGCGATGGAAACGCTGGTTAACCTCCCCACAGTACCCACATCACAAATGCAATTGGAACTGGCCCTAGAGAAAGCGCTGGTGCAAAGGAAAGTCAGTTTCCAGGAAAGCGAGCCTGTCTCTGGGGCATGTGGTATGATGGGAGGAAATGGAAGGAACTGGTATTGTGAAGGCCAAAAAGAGGCATGAGTGGAAAAGAGAGGTTCTTTGATCGTTTGAGGAAGAGACGCAGCCCCTGCCTGGGGCACAGCTTCCCTGTGGATACCAGGGAGCAGGTGGTGTGTCCTCTGACCACAAAGCTAAAAAAGCCTCTAATTTGGGAGCAGGAATGTGATTTTAATTATATCAAATCAACAGTGGGATTGAAACTTCACTCTAAATCATTGACTGACCCACTTCCAAGTAGCTTGAAAGAAATATATTTTCAGGTGATTTTTACATAGCTCTAGAGTTCCATCTCTATGCCTAGGGATGCTACATTTCAAAGTTCAAAGTATGTGTGCATTTGATCACACATACTTCATATGTAAAGAAGAGCTGGCTGGCTGACATTCGGGAACTAAAGCCATTTTGATTGATTGATTGATTGATTGGTTCACTGAAGGTGACCTTGAACTCCTGACTTTCTTACCTCCATCTACTAGTTGCTGATCAAGACATGAATCACTATGTCTGGCCCAAGAAATTCTAACAGAGTTGAAGTCCCAAATTTGAGGCCAATTATGGGCTCTGTTCAGAATGTGATTTCACTTTTTGAAGGCTGAAGAAGTAGATTGATTTTTTTTTAAGCTTTCTTTCCTTCATCCCTGTTGGCAGTGTGTGTGTATGTGTGTGTGTGGGGGGGGGGTTGTATGTGTGTGTGTGGAGGTGTCTGTGTGTGTGTGTATGTTTTTTGTGTGTGTATGTGTGGGGGGGGTGGGGGAGTGGGGTGGGTGGGTATGTGCATGATTGGTTTGGGGGAATTTTTCTAGTCTCTCTCTATGCGTAGAGATTAGCTGTTTGCCCAGACATGGCATCTTGGCTTGGAGAAGCCTGGAGAACATGTGAATGCCCTCTAAAGGAAATGCTCAGCTCCTCTGTTGGATGGGTCCTGGTGCACAGGAGTACGAGAGGTTTCTTTTTCAGCTTCTGTAAGAGGAGCCATGACTATGAGGAAAAGAACAGCTCTTCTAGCTGCTAGGTCCTCTCTGCTAATGGATCCAGAGCCCCTTGATGGAAATGTATACAATGTTCCTTGGGACTGGCCACTTAGCTGAAAAATTTGCCTTCTGATTAGGCTCATGAGTGAATCAGCAGCGATATCGTGGAGCTGGCCTCTCCTGAAGATTTCTGAACACCATCTCTGAGTAATTATATGGAATGCCCTCCTTTGGTGGCAACAGAACCCAATCCGGGAATGCTGCTATTTAAGATAACATTTTGAGAAACAAAGGAGATGATGCTGGGCACATGACTGGAATCCCATTCTACAGGCCTATACAGATCTGTCCTGGGAGACCTGGGGAATGCAGACATGGAGGGAAGGAGACAGGAGCTGAGGGGTTGGAGGGAATGGTACTATTGCCAAAATAAACTCCAGATAATGCTCCCAGGCCCTAGGGTAAAATTTCCTTTGAGCTTTCTGCAAGGCCCTCGTGATGACCATTTGTCTGTGTGATACATGGAGACAAATCATGCAGAAAACCCACACTCATTTTTTCTGGGTTTCAACCAGACTTAAAGAAAAGATGAAAAAGTATTGTCCTTGTCATGTCAGTAACTTTTGGGGAATTGTGTCCCCAGTTTATGCAAGTGCTGGGGCCCTTAATCATAAGCCTTTAGTGGGTCCTCCCAGGAAGGCAGTCCAACAACTTCACGGGATCTCCTCTGCGACCCCATGCAGACAATATACTTTCATTCTATATTCTGCGAAATCTTTCCCTCCAACCCCTTCCATGTACAACTAGAATTAAGCAAACAGTCACTTGTTGGCAGAAAAAAAAAAAAGCTTTTAAATAGATTACTACTCTAGATGAAGGCACGATGTGAGTCTTCTAGCTTGCCTCGGGCTACCAGTTAAAGGCCTTGTATAATGAGTTGAAAAGCGAGGTGGACTAAATAAGGGTCCTGCCTGCATTTGACAGTGAAGAATGAGCACTCACAGCCTCTCAGCAGCTGCCATCATCGTTCCCACAGCCCTTGAAGCTGATTCTGAAATGAGCTCCGATTTCTGCACGAATCCATAAATTACGAGAGGCGCCGTGAGTTTTCCCTATTAATGTCAGGCTGCTCGTTTGACTTGTAGCTTCTGGCCTTCACACATCGTATTAATGTGTTATTTATTGGAACATTGTAATAAATAAAGATTTGTTTACTTTTATACTCCATGATGAATGTTGGGTGCTATGAAATACTATTCTTAGCAAGGTCTGCCAGGAAAAATTTGCCCTCAGTCTGTTGCTGAGCTGAGACTAGACGTAGCAACGTATGTAAAATTACCAATCATCTAATCATGCGTTTTCCTCTCATTTTTACCAACAATTGTGCTTTATTTCCTATATTTTGAGACTATAGATGCTGTGGCATTGCTGAAAAAGCTGTAGGCCCTTCCATTCCTTTTTTCCCTCTGTTAAGGATATTTTAAGGAGGAGGGCATGGCTTAGGACACACAAGGGAAGATTTAGAGAGCCCACACTTATTTTAGCCTTTATAAAGGACACAGACGAAGGGAGCTGACTCTCTTTGCCTGCTTACTCTCACTGTCAAGTCTATTCCTTCCCTGGCATTAGTGCCTACTTCTTCCATATTCTGGCCTTGGGTACTCAACAACCACTGGATTCTTGGACTTCCCATTGGTAAACAACCATTGTTGGGCTGAGCTAGCTGGGCCACACAGCTTGTAAGCCATTCTAATAAATCTATCTATCTATCTATCTATCTATCTATCTATCTATCTATCTATCCATCTATCATCTATCATCTATCTATTTATATCTGAATCTATACATATATAGATATAGACACATATATAGATACAAATACAAGTATAAAGTTGTCTTGGTTATGGTGTGTATATTAGTCAAGGTTTTCTAGAGGAACACAACTGATAGAATGAGTGAATGAATATATATATGTAGATGTATATATATATATATGTAGATGTATATCTATGTAGAGGTATATATGTAGATGTATATAGAGATATAGATTGATTGGTTGATTCATACATTCTATCAGTTGTATTCCTCTAGAGAACCCTGATTAAAGAATTAAAAAAACTAATTAGGGGCACATAGTTCCTGAGGGTTGGAGCCCATGACCATCATGGTGGGGAGCATGACAGGCAGGCATGGCACTGGAGCATTAGCTGAGATCTTACATCTGATCCACGAACAGGAGACAGAGATAGTTAATTAGGCCTGGCGTGGGCTTTTAAAACCTCAAAGCCTACCCCAGTGACCCACTTCTTCCAACAAGGCCACACCTCCTAATCCTTCCCAAACAGTTTCACTGACTGGGGACCAAGCATTCAAATATATGAGTCAAGGACAGTGGTCTGGTGGGATCCGTTCTCATTCAGACCACATACCACAGCTGGGTGGCTGTATCCATCTCAAGCTTACTTACACAGTTGTGCCAGGCCTTAGTCTTTCATGATGTTCAATCTCATTGCCAGGGTGAGCAATCCACAGGAGAAAGAGAAGTGCCCTGGAGACAGAAGATTGTCTGTCTCTGGTTATTTAATCTTGGAAGTGATACTCTATCATGTATTTATTTATTGTTAGAAGCAAGTCAGACTCAGGCTTAAGAGTCAGATTTCATAAGAATGAGTCCCAGGATACAAGGGACCTAGAGTTAGAATTCATTTCCAAAGCTCTGTTTCTGACTTCCCTGTAGTGACTGGTGTACTGCCCAGAATTCTAGCCTTAATAAAAATTTCCCTTCACTGGTATCTGAGTATGGGCTCTTGCCTCAGCAAAGCTGTGTCTCCTAGGTAAATAGAGGGGAAGCAAAGAGAGACACTTCCTTGTTAACCTATGAGACTCATCCAAAACTGCCTAAGAAGACATGTGTTGCACAGTGCCTGGGGCATCGCGAGATCCAGGCGACCACACAGGTGATAGTGAGGATACTGGTGATGCCAGTGTCGACAGTGAATGGTGATGAAGTCTATTCAGTTTCCTTCCTATTGAACCTATGCATGCGAGTATATAATACTGTGTGCGGTCTGTTTTTCCTATTGTAGTGTAGAGCCTTCCATGCTGCTGATGGACCTGAGGCTTCCCTATCTTCCAGGGTGGGTAAGAGTTCAGGACATTTCTCCACTGATTCAGATGTCTACACAGCTCTAAAGAACCATGGCTGACTGACAGGTATTATGTGTACAATCCAAGACATTCATTCACAGCCCAAACTGGCATCTCATCTTTTTTAGAAGCTGAATGATATATATCATGATGGAAAGCTCTCCCTTAAGAAGGGCCAGTCTTTCCATACAGTTGACCTTTAGCACTGATAATATGAACCCAAGTTCTGGGTTTGGAGAACTATGGGGAGATAAAAGAATCCAAAACAGGGAAAGAGGGGAGGTTTGAGGAAGAAGGCTGGGCTGAAGTTTTGAAACGGAAATTTATCTGTCTCACCCTCTCTGTTCCACAGTGCAGTGTCTATACATGTCCCTCTAATCCCTACCTTTTTGAAACTTTGTCCACCTTGTCTACCCCAGGAATCAAGGCCAGAGAGGGAGCAGCCAGCTGAGAAAGAAGAGGATCAATCTACTTTATTATGGACACACACACACACACACACACACACACACACACACACTCAATGGAAAACAGGAAAAACATACTTCTAGTTTGAATTTAACCTTTCCCCTGAACTAATGAGGTGGTATTTTCTATCACTGATGCTCTGTCTGGTTGTGTGCTCACAGAAGCCATTGCTCCTGGGTAGTGTACTGTGTTGCTGAATTAAGCTGAGGCAGAGGATTGGGGGTGGTGTTGCATGCATTAAGAGCATGCTCAATTTCCCGTATCTTCAGAGCACAACTGCTTTATTGGTACTTCACCCCCATTGTCAGGTGAAGACTCTGTGTAAGCCTGGAGGCATTTTCTCCTTCATGAGAAATGCTGGTGACGTTGATGGATTTCGGAATGTTGACTTTAACAGGCGCTTATAAACAAAGTCATTAAACTATTCTGAATGCACACCGTGTGCCAAGTAGGTTCTAGGTGTCAGGACACAGCAGTTGACAGATATATATTCCCGGCCTTGTGTCACTGGGTCTCTGCAGAAGAAATGCTATCTTCAGAGAAGCCTAATGATGCAGTAAGAGCCCACCCAGAGTCTGATCTGACTCCAGCCTTCTCTTCCCCTGGGTCCTTACCTTAGGCGACACACAACCTCGGGTATATTAGAGTAGAGCAGAGCAGAGGCTACGAGGCAGCCTTAACTGTGCCTCTGAATTAGGATGATGTTTTGCCTACTGAAAGCCAAACAATGTTCCCACTCAGTTTGCTCATTCTTTGGTGATCTGAGACGGTTTGGGCAGTGTTCCTGTGTCTGAAGGTTAAAGCCAGTGTGTATCTGCATGAAAGATCATCATCTAAATTAGCAGGCTAAGAGCTGGTCCATGGAACCATTAGGCAGCAGAATGAAGCCTTTTGTGACAGCTGTAGTTCTGGGTCTTTCTCAGTGGACAAAGAGGGGAATGTTCTTCTGCATCATCTCTAGTTAAGCAAATAAGATTGGGCATGAGGACCACTAAGGGCCATCTGAACTCCCCCATGCACTGGGCACTAATGGGCTCAACAAGCATGCTTAGATGTAGCAAGATTAGTGTTGAACATAACAGAATGAAATAAAGCAGGGTTGCTGCTTTTTATACAAGATGAACCCATCTATGTAAACAGAGGAGCAGGAGGAGGAGGAAGAAAAAGATAAGCGGCTTGTAAGAAGGCTCAAGGGGTAAAGGCACATGCCACTGAGACTGATGATCTAGATCCCACATGGTGGAAGAAAGAACTGACTTTAAAACTGTCCTCTGCCTCCTCTGCATGCCCAGGCATATGTCCCCTGGCCCAAATAAAATATACCAAAGATTAATTTCTTCTTTTGCATATACTAAAAAAACATATACTTTGCAATCGTATCTCAGACATAACTGCACAAAGGAACACAGGGACAGATGATGTCTTTCTTAACTCTCTTGTGGTTATAGAAACTCCTGTGGCCAGGGAGCTGTTTAACCGGCTCGGAGATGATCATCTTGCCTGAACTTGGCAAAGTTCTTGCTGTTTTCTAGTAAGACAAGATGGGGTTGTTTTTGCTAGACATTGGTGGTTCCCCTGGCCAGTTTTTCAGGGAATGGGGACTCTGACCATGCACTAAAGGCTGATGGGGCCTACAAAAGGAAAAGCTTTCTTTGGCTTACTCTTGTAGGTCACAGTCTATGATTGAAGGAAGTCAGGACTAGAACTCAAGGCTGGAGCCCATGGATGAAGGCAGCTTGCAGGATTGCTCTCTGGTTTGCTTATAGGCTCATGTCTACTTAGCTTTCTTATGTCACCTAGGGCCACCTGCCTAGGGATTGTGCTGCCCACAGTTGGCAGTCTCCCACAGACATGCCCACAGCTCAGTCTGATCTAGGTAATTTCTCAATCAAAGCTTCCCTCTCAGATATCTCTGGGCTGGGTGAGTGAGACTTAATGTTAACGAGGACAGAGTCTACAACACCAACTGCCTTCTGTGCCCCTTACCTTTTATGGAAACTGCAATTTCAAGGCTCCGATACAAATAGTTAACCCTTTGTGCAAAAGAAATCCAGAAATGAGCTGTGGTTGGTCCTCTAGCCAGCTACTTACTCTTACTAATCCAGTTCTTTCCAGCTCATATCCTGGACTTCCTTTCTTGTGACCTCACCCAGCTGCAAGGAAGATAGCTCATGTAGGAACTGTTGAGAAAGAGTCATTCTTTATCCAGCGGAAAGTTGAGGGCTTGATCAACATGGACAAAGGGGAGAACTGTGGAATAAGTTGCTGTCATAATTTGGGCTATGCTTGGTAGGCTGTCTCTGGCTTCTAGATGGAGCTCAGCATTTGAGAGTTAATCACACATTAAGATCAATGAATGGCCTCACACACCCCAGAACCCTGGAGACAAGGTATGAAAGGCACTGCTATTCCAAGTTGAGAGGAGGTGGGGGTGGGGCTTGGGGTGGGGGGTGGGAGATGCTCAGTGGGGCCCTCTTCTCCCCATATGCCATTAGAGCAGACAGGGAATCCTCCCCCTCATGATTAACCCTCGGTGGAACCTTCTTGCTCACTGTTCTCTGGGTTTCTAGCTTCTGCCCAGGGAGCCCCTTCCCACTGGGTGGCTGCCTGACAATCCAGGATTGGATGTGTTATCTTGGGGAGGGCTGCATAGCTCTTCTAGTTCATTTCCTTATTCTGAAAGATCAGGGGACCTCCAGTTTTAGAGGGAAATATTTTTAAAACTTGAAGTGAAATTCACACATAAAACTAACCACTACACATGAACATGGTAGTAGAACTTAGAACTTCTCCCTTGTTCACAAGCACCTCTGCCCAGTTCAATAACATTCTCAAGGGGAAACTCCAGGTCCTCTAAGCCCCACGCTTTCCATTTCTGCCTCTTTACAGCACCATAAAACACTTTCTGTCTGCATCCATGGTCTATTCTGGGTGTCCCATGTAAATGAAGTGATGCAGAGTATGTCCTTTGTGACTGGCTTCTGTCACCTAGCATGAGGGTTTTCCAGATTCTCCCATACTGACATAAGTATGGAGAGACATATCACTCACACCTTTTTTGCTGCTGAATAATATTCTAGTGTATGGCTGAAGTGTTTCAGTTCACCATCTCTTTGACAATTCATTTCTCACAGAATGGAGCCAATTCCTTAGCTGTGTGTTTCTGGTCAGCCCTGCATGGCCACAATCCCACCTGGATCTCGCACGACATGAGCCAAGACTTCCTTTATCCCTTCTGTCCTTTCTCCTTGGGAGTTCCCAATGCTTGAGTCCACAGCCTTGTGCAAAGTAGACAAGCCTCCTACTGTGGAGTTACACCCTAGCCTTTTTGTGTATTTTATTTTGTGACAAGGTCTCTTTAGGTTGCCACGGTTACCCTTGGACTCACTCGGTGGCCCAGGCAGGCACTGAACTCAATCTCCCTGCCTCAGCCACCAACATAGGTGGGATTGTAGGCTTATTCACCAGGCCTCACTGTTTCTTCTTTTCTTACCTCTTATTATTGGTGTGACTGTGAGTCCAGAGAGCACCTGCTAAGATTTTCAGGTTCTTGTATCCCAGCACAGAGAACTGAACCAAGGGACACATGGACAGTGACTTAGAGACATTTTTTAAGATGAGAAAGACATTCTAGAAAAATAGTAGTGGGTTCCTAAGGCTGGGTAGGGAGGACAGGGTTGCAAATGCCCTGCTCTCCAGCTGCATGATGCTTACTAAGGTTACTATGTGGCACTGCCTCCTCCCACAGTGTGTGACTTTTCTGGAATATTCTGTTTTGTTACATGTAGCCTTCCACCCATGGAGTTTTAAGTCTTGCTTTTGTCTTAGTCAGTGTTCTATGGCAGTGAAGAGATTCCAGAATCAGAGCAACTTTTATAGAAGAAGCCATTTTACTGGGGCTTTCACACAGTTTCAGAGGTCTAGTCCATTATCATGGTGGGAAGCATGGCGGCATGCAGGCAGACAGGGTGCTGGAGAAGGATCTGAGAATTCTACATCTGAATCCTCAGTCAGGCAGCAGGAAAAAGAGAAAGACATCGGGCCTGGGTTAGGCTTTTCAAATCTCAAAGCCCTTCCCCAGTGACACACTCCCTCCAACAAGGCCACACCTCCTAGCCCTTTCAAATAGTGCCACTCCCTGGTGACCAAGCATTCAAATCTATGAGCCCATGGGGACTGAACCACTACTTGCTCTGACAACCCATAATCTTGATGCCTCCCTCCACTTCTCTCCAGCCCCTTATCTTTCTGTCTTGATTTGTTTATAGAACATATGAGGAGACCAGGACTCTCCCTTCATGTTTAAAAGAAACTGTGTATGTGTGTGTCAGGGTGGTACATGTTATGGTACATGCAGAGGTCAGAGGACAACTTCAGCAGTTAGTTCTCTCCTTCCACCAGGTGGGTCCGGGGAGTGGGGCTCATCAGGCTCAGCTGCAAATGCCTTTACTCACAGCCTTCTTGCCAGCCCTCCCTCCATCGCTTTCTGTGTTGCCTGGGGCCTTGGCTGTTCCGAGGCCAGTCTCATCTCACCTGGGAATGCAGTTGGATTTCGGCAAGGCTCTGAGGTCCACATTCTGTCCCTTCCCTAATAGTAACAGTGATGTTGACTTCAGAACAGCACCCACAGCAAGGCAGTGCAGAGTTGTTTGCTCCTTCTGGAACACAAACAAGCTGCCCGTTTAACACGTCCCACCCTGTGGCAAAGTGCTGCCATGGAATGAAAGGAAAGAGTATTTCAGAGTCAGAGAATACACAGATCACTACTGTTAGCATCACCAAATGCCTGCACCTGTAGATAGGCAGGACCACAGATCTGTTACCATGGCAATGCCCCCCCATTCCCAAGAACCCCTAGGGCTACCCAATTTCACCTGGGCAGTACATGCGTCATCACGCAGATATAAAGGAGAAACCCTCTTCTCTCCGCCCTTTTTTGTTCTCCCCTTTCTCTCTTGCGCGCGACCTTCCCCCACTCTTCCCAATTAAACCTTCTTCACGTGGTATTGTCTGGACCTGGTGTGTGGTGTTTAACGCGAGTCGTCTCTTAAACTATCAACTACTCTTGGGAGCCAACAGCATCGAGCGTGGCACTACTGTGTGCCAGGCATTGTGAATGATTGGTGGTGGAAAGAGATGTTACCCAGAGCTGGTGGAGATCGCCCTGGGTCCACCCCCAGCAGCCCTGCTCAGAAAGTCCTATTCGGATTTAGTTTGCATAGAAACCAAATCTCATTCTGCTGCTTTCATTCAGTCATCCAGCCACAAACAAAAGGTCACACGTAGGAGTCTGTGTGGGTGGGATGGGATTTTCCCTCTAGGTCCTCCCGTCTATGTGATGGGAGGGGGCGGTGAAGAACTTCAGTGAAGGAGAGAGCCCATTAAGACCAAAGATCAAATGGCTGCAGAAGAACGAAGGGAATGTCCATAGAGGGAGGAATTTGGGTGTCAAGACTAAACAGAGGTTTCTTGGAGAAGGGAATAGAAGAAACATTGATGTGGGGGGAGGGGAGCGTTCAGGTAAGGATGGCACTTTTGAGACCCTCCAAGGAGGCAGCATGAATGAAGTGGCTGCAGAGAGCGGGAAGGAGCCCCCAATACATCATCAGTTTAACCTTGGCATATTCATTACAACAAGCAGCTGTCCTCAGGGGTGTTGAGTCAGCACAAACGAGATGCCACGTAAATGTGCTTGGGTCAAGAGGTGACTAGGTTTCCGCCTAGCCAGAGGCCAGAGCAGCCTCTCTCTTGGGGCTCCCTCTTCGCCAAGCTGCTGCTGCTGTGCGCTGCTGTGTTCTGTGCAGTGGGGCTGTATCTCTCCACCTGTGGTCCAGATGGAACATGGGAACATAGAGTACCTCTTCTATAATGTTCTATATCAGATCCCATGGAAGGGCACTGATGGTCACCCTGGGTCCCTGGGCCGTAGCCAATCCTGATGGTTAGGAATAGATATATATCTTCTTTCTGTCCTGCTTACCTGAGAGCCCTATTATATCTCAGCCCAGACACAGGGCTATATTTTGCAGCTAGGAGAGACCACGAGACCTACTCATGGAGAAGCTTACCATGTAGCCGCTTCAGCAAAGCCCCACGGCAGTGGGGCTAGGAGTGGGTGTTACACACACTATGTATAATTTTTTTTTTTTTTTTTTTTTTTGGCCCTCGCTCACTTTCCTCCTCTTTCCTAATAGAGAGACTATCGAACCTTACCTCCTCCTACTGTCAAGATGAAGAATATAGGTTCTTCATCTGCGGAAGTTTTAGCAGCTGTTTTGGTCTGTGGAGTCATCTGAGGAAAGGCAAGTTCCAGAGGGTAGATCAGAAAGGCAAGTAAGTGCCTGATCGTATCCTGGTGATAGCCTGGGGCTGCCCCACCACCCACACGGCCAGTGCTAGACTTCTAACTTAAGTCATCACTGCTTTTGTTCAGTCATGGGCAGGCTGACCCAATACTAGTTTGGAGTGAGAGGCACAGGAGGGAGGCAGGAAGGGGAGGCACCCAGGAAGGGGTGCCATTAGATGAAAATATTATACATCTACAATAAAGACCTGCATTTGCTGGTACTGACTAAGGGACTTCCTTTCTAACCACTTACCTGAACCCTTTCCTTTAATGCCCACAAAACACTCCAGTGAGGGCATTCTTGGGTGTGTGCCTTTTTGCAGCTTACACGTCTGAGGGCATGAGATCTCAGGACAGGCCCATCTTCAAGGCCCCTAGGTTTGGAGCCCAGTGCCAAACCCTTGTCTCTTGGATTCAGGGACAGTTCCTTCTGCCTCCACCTCACCTAGAAGATAGTGTGCAGATATGAAAGCCAGAGAGTGGTCTCCTCAGAGCTGTGGCTTTGGGTCACTGCAAAAGCAAAAGAAGCCTTTCAGAGAAGGCAGTGGAGCCTCGGGGTATGGGTGGGGAGTAAGCAGGGTGAATGAATGGAGGCTTCAAGGCCTGGAAAGCAGGGCCTGGGTGGGGGAGGGGAGGGGTGACCCTCAAGGACCACAGTGCTCCTCCACACACCTTCTTTCTGGCCTGGAGTCAGAGTGGCCTTGGTTAGATAGGATCTGAAACTCACAGTTTGCCATTAAAAGCCTCCAGAGATTAATATTAATGAATTTTGGCAAATTCAGATTCGATGGAATCCAACCATCTGCCAGCCACCCTCAGTAAGTGTGGTTTCCTCTCAGTCCAGTTAAAACAGAGTTCTTGAGATAAGTATGTCTTGGAGGTACGTTTGAGGGAGTCATTAGGGCCAATTATGAACAACGAGAACTGAAAATTAAGCTAATATTGCTGTTAACAAAAGGACTCATCTCAAGGTCAAGATGCTGTTGTCTCAGAGAAGTTCGGTCCCACCTCACGGCAGTCTGCATCGGACCGAGGAGTTTTTAGATATTAAAGAAAAAAATTGTTTTGACAGATTAGCCTATACAACTTGGTACTCATATCACATCACGGGAAGGCATTACGAGATATTGGTTCTAACTGAGAGAAGCTGTTCACGTGCTTATCTGTCAGTCCTAAATAAGAATTGCAGTTGCTCGGGCTCTTAGAAACAGTATTACTTTCCATTTTTCCCATTTCAAAAGTACAGTCTGTCTTCACTGAACAAGAGATGCCTGATCTGAGCAGTAGCCTCAGAGCATAGCTATGGTATCTGCGGGGCTAAAGGGAAGCACGGCACACTGACTAATGGGTGATGCCCTGGTTGATAGTGAGCTCCTAACTCTGTACCTCGTATCCTGTGCATCTACAGGCCCAACAGGAGCACGAGTTACAAGCAGCCAGGGGCAGCCAGGGGCAGCCACAGTATCCAAATCCAGGGATGGGGTATTTGATTAAGATAAGACTCTCGCTGGGTGGTGGTAGTGGTGGTGGTGATGGTGGCGGCAGCGGCGGCGGCAGCGGCAGAGGCAGCGGTGGCACATGCCTTTAATCCCAGCACTTGGGAGGCAGAGACAGGCGGATTTCTGAGTTCGAGGCCAGCCTGGTCTACAGAGTGAGTTCCAGGACAGCCAGGGCAACACAGAGAAACTCTGTCTCAAAAAACCAAAAAAAAAAAAAAAAAAA
>JADRCD010178867.1:0-18355 GCA_019843815.1 Montemys delectorum
ACCTGCTTGTTCCCTGTGATGGTTTATATATGCTTGGCCCAGGGAGTGGCATTATTAGAAAGAAGGTGTAGTCCTGTTGGAGTAGGTGTGGCTTTGTTGGAGTAGGGGTGTCACTGTGGGTGTGGGCTTTGAGACCCTCCTCCTAGCAGCCTGGAAGTCAGTATTCTGCTAACAGCCTTCAGGCAAAGAGCTCTCAGCTCTGCCTGAACTATCCCTGTCTGGATGCTGCCATGCTCCGCCTTGATGATAATGGCTTGAACTTCTGAATCTTAAACAATTAAATGTCCTTTATAAAAAAAAAAGAAAGAAACAAAGATTGGCACCTAGAGTTAGGTATAAGAGGGTTTTAAGTTGTACAGCTGGGAAAACTGCAACAGTCAGCATGCCAACTCCTCAATGTCACCAGCCCTGGACGCTTTAGGGAGTGCTGGTTATGTGTACCCCCTGGAACTAACTCACAATTGTCACTTACAGCGTCTGCGGTGATACTGCCAAGTAATGTTACCTCACCCTTTGTCAGCTGCCCTGGCTCCAGTGTCGTCATGACTCCATACCTTACCTCTGTCCCTCTTTGGCATGGCAACCTGTTTCAAGGCCTCTGGGACTCATTCAGCGGGAATGCTGAGCTCCCTAGACTGCAATAGAACCATAACCCTTGATATATCATCTCTGCCACAATGCCCTACAATCCAAAACATGTCAATTTTTTGTGGCACTCAGGCATATTATCTCCTACCTGCTAGCTGGTCAGGAGTTTGCACATTAGTACTTCTTTTCCCTGAACTGGGAATAATCCAGGGAAATGAGCCCCTGACAATCCCAGTTGTAGATATGATAGCTGCCCAGCATAAGAGGGCAGTCCAAGTTATGCCACTCTTGGTTGCTATGGGAATATCGATAGGTGTTGATATTGGAGTTGCAGCGATAATGACTTCCATGATCCAATATAATACATTCATTTCCCAGTTTCAAAGCGATTTTCAAAAAATGTCTGAAACTGTGCTTACTATCCAAAAACATTGATTCTTTGGCAGTCGTGGTGCTTCAGAACAGATGAGGACTAGATGTCCTACAGCTAAAGAAGGTGGTCTTTGCCTGTTCCTCCAAGAAGAGTGCTGCTTCTACGTCAACCAATCAGGGATAGTACGAAATAAAATCCAGGAGCTACAGTCAGACATAAAAAAATTTCAGGGACCGTGAGGCCTCCAGTTCTGGGATTTTTGAAAACCCCATATGGAAGTGGATACTTCCATTTGTAACTCCTTTCCTACTCATCTTCCTGGTGTTATTATTTGCCCCCTGCCTCATTAATCTTGTTTCTACATTTCTTCAACTACAAATACAAAAAATTTCTAACCAAACTATTAATAGCTCCTGTTACAGGATTACCAGCCGCTGCCCACAGATGAGCCACCGTCCACAGAGGAACCTGATGCGAAAGTTTACCAAGTGGATCCCGATGGTGAAAGCCAGCTGCCCCCCCCCCCCATTGACAATGCCCCTAGACAGCAGGAAGTAGCTTAAGAGACAGGACACCATCTTAGGGCGCGGTTCAGACTGCTCTCTACAAAAGATGATGCCACGGCACTCGCCACTCTCTGGGGTCATGGTGTTGGTGACAGGGAGTCCTGGCCAGAGAGGCTAGCCTCGAGCTCCTTCCCAGCACAGGGGCTGATATCTGACAAGCGCGTGCGATTTCCCTAAGATGGTCCCACCTGTAGGCTCTTCTCTTTTTATTTCACTGCAGCGGCCTCTTTGCCCCCATGGTGTCTTTGGCCCTGTAACTGCTGGTGGGTTTGATCCGCAGGAGGCAGGAGAATTTTAAAGAAGCAGGAAGCATGGTGGCATGCAGGCAGACATGGTGCTGGAGGAGCTGAGAGCTCTCCATGCAGGTCAGCAGGAAGTGACAGTGACACACTGGCCAGGCATGAGCATCTGAGACCTCAAAGCCTGCCTCCTAGTGATGCACTTCCTCCCTCAAAGCCACACCCACTCCCACAAGGCCACACCTCCTAATGGTGCCACTCCCTTTGGGCATGTGATAGCCATCTTTATTTAAATCACCACAAGTAGCTAGTGTGCCAAACTATAGATTCAAAAATAGCCCAGTATTAGAAACAAGGAGAAAATAACTAAGACTGGAAAGATATGTGGGAACTCCAAATTTAAGGGATTGGTTAAGTCAAGAAGGCACAGGTACGTTCTTACTGAGAGTGTATGGGGCAGGTGATGGGGTATTGTGAGTGCCTAAGAAAACCTCCCAGACTTAGAAAAATCTATCAGTAAAGGCTAATGAAACCTTTCTACCACGCCGTGTTCCTGAGACTTTACTGCAGTCAGCTCTTTCAGGACCTTTGCCATCGGGCTGCCTCAAGACCCCATGGGTCTAGTGAGAAAACAGATATTTGGCGATTCTAATGGAGATTTATAGCTTTTTTTTTTTTTTTTTTTTTTTAAATGCCAGAGAACAGACACTAATTTGTATCTTGCCACTACTTGAAGGCAGCATGCGGCTTGGTACTCTAGCACACAGCATACTTTGAGGCATGCATTCAATCACCCTGCAAATGACTGCTCTCCAGCAGTGCTCTCAACCTCCCATCACTGCTACCATTTAATGCCGTTCCTCATGTTGTGGTGATCCCAACCATATAATTATTTAGTTGCTACATCGTAACTGTAATTTTGTTACTGTTATCGATTGTAATGTAAATATCTGTGCTTTCCAAAGGTCTTAGGTGACTCTTGTGAAAAGGTTGATTGACCTCCCAAAGGGGTCATGACCCTCTAGATTTTCACTTTTGGGAATCCTTAAAAGTCGTATACATTTTAAAGACCCTTGTTAAACTTAATAGGCGACAAAAGGAGTTACTTCAAACACATGCGTATAAAGGAGACCCCAGCTCTTAAGACTGGAATTTTGGGGGAGAAATCACTGTATTTGCTTTTCTATGGCAGAGAAAATAAGTCCTTTTATTTTGGGTGGAGCTGGATAAGACTTCGAGGCACGGAGGTTACTCATTGAGACGATTATTCTGAATTAATATTGTGATTTTAACCACAGGGGCTCCCAATTAAGTCACATCTCAAGTGGTGGGAGAGAGGCGAGAGGACACAGAGAAAGCAGCTAATCTGAGCAAGTCCTGGTGAAGGTCTGACCACCCGCTGACCCCTCTCCAGTAAGGGCTTTGGGAAGGCAGTGAGGTCATCTTCAGGATGCTCTCCTGCTCTCCTCTCTCCTGCTTCACCGCCTCTGCTGTGCTTAGCGTTTTGCTGGGTGCTGGGCTCCTTCTTTGTGCTCTCTGGCATCCAGCTGGACTCTTTCCCTGTGAAGTGTCTACCAGACCCCGACAGTCCCCATTGTTCTGTTTACCTGTAGCTCTGCACAGCCCTTTGTGCCGCCAGACAACATCTCTTGATATTTAAGAAGCAACCAGATTCTGGGCTATTTTGTTTGGAATTTTGAGCTTTCTCTCTCCCCAAACTCCCTCAGGCTATAAATTAATTTGAGCCAAAGCATGCTTTTAAGACAAGGAGACTCTAATGCAGGACAAGGGTTTGCTCTTTTTGAAATTGCATATAATTTAACACGGTGTAACCTTGGAAGACGAAATGTGACCTGCTCAGAGCAGTGCAGCGGGATTTATGGAGGCTGGGTGTCTGAGAGCCCTGTCTCAAAGCCGGCAGGTATTTGGTTTCAAATTATCAAAACAGCCTTGTACTCTTCTTGGAGTTATTTTGACATCTAAATAATAGTTCTGGTATTTCTCTCAGAGTGTAAATCAATAGCATTGACTTGGCGTGTTCTTTCCCCTTATTTTCATTCCTTATTTGTCTATAATCTTAGATCAAGTATTAATGATTACTTTAAGCCTTGGCTTAGGTTTGGTACTTTGGCACTTAGTGATGCTAGAGACTTCTCCTGCTTCCCTCTATGGTTGTCCAGCTCTTCCAGAATGTTCTCTTCCTGACTCAAAGACCCTTCAAAAGCAGAGAAGTGGGTGGAGCAGCTGGCTGGGATCCTTCATTTCAACCTCTGTCCCTGTTACAACTTAAACTTCTCCCAGTTCCTCTCCACATCCTCCCACTATCCACACCCTGATTTCCCACCAGGGTTTCTGAACAGCTGCTCCAGACCTGGTGCCCGTTGAAGCTGTGACTCTTGGGTCTTACCCCAGACCCAAAGACTTGGGGTCTCTGGAGAGGAGGTCACGGAAGGTGCGGTTTTAACTAGAGAGGCTAACAGTGTCAGCCTGAGAAGCTGTTGCTTGTGGCTTCCTGAAGTGTTTTCCTAGTTCATAGGGCTGGGCCCGTGGCTCAGTGGTTAAGTACTTGCTGTGCATGTGTGAAGATCTGACTTTGCATCCCCAGAGCCCAGGTGAAACAGGGTACAGTGATGTGATGTGCCTGTAACCTCAGCACTGCAGCAAGATAGGTGTCTTAGTCAGGGTTTCTATTCCTGCACAAGCATCGAGGGCTCTATCCTGCACAAGCATCAGGACCAAGAAGCAAGGTGGGGAGGAAAGGGTTTATTCAGCTTACTTCCACATGGCTGTTCATCACCAAAGGAAGTCAGGACTGGAACTCAAGCAGGTCAGGAAGCAGGAGCTGACGCAGAGGCCATGGAGGGGTGTTCCTTACTGGCTTGCTTCCCCTGGCTTGCTCAGCCTGCTCTCTTATAGAACCCAGACTTCCAGCCCAGGGATGGCACCACCCACAAGGGGCCCTACCCCCTTGGTCACTAATTGAGAAAATGCCCCACAGCTGGGTCTCATGGAGGCACTTCCCCAACTGAAGCTCCCTTCTCTGTGATAACTGCAGCTTGTGTCAAGTTGACACACAAAACCAGCCAATACAATAGGGGTTGGTGGGGCAGAGACGGGAGAAGTCTTGGAAGCTCATGGACATCCATGTAGCCTGGATAGTCAGCTGCTAGCAGAGGACCCTACTTCAAAGGAGGTGGAAAGGTGATAACTGACACCCAAAGCTGATCTTTGGTACCTTCCTTCATGCTGTGGCACACACGCATGCTCACAATCATATACCCCCCCCCCAAAAAAAAATGCTTGCAAGCTGTAAATTCCCAATCAGGGCCTGGGAGAGGAAGCACAAAGACACGGGAGTCTGAGGTGAATTAAATCTAGTTTGGAGTTCAGTTCCTATTTGGGCAGACAAATGACCTTGGGTGAGTTATCTGACTTTCTGAAGCTCCAGGGTTCTCACGTCTGGCTGGGAGGCTGTGTCACACACACAGGGCCAGGAGCCTCTCCAGTGTGGTCTTTTGTTCTTCATCCTTGCCTCTGCCATGTCCTCATGCCATGTTTGCTCCTTACTTTGCTTTGTACTGTCTCCTTGGATAACCGTTCTAAGCATTGTCTCCCCCAGATTCTCCTCTTTAAAATGATATCAGCACACTGAGACTTTTTTATTTAATTAATTATTTTATTTATTTACATCCAAAATGTTGCCCTCCAAGTCCCCCCCCCCCCCCCCCCCCCTGCCGCACCACAGTTCTTCACCATTCTCTGTCCCCTTTGCCTCTGAGAGGGCACTCTCCCCTCACTCTCCCCTGGGCATTCCCCTTCCCTGGAGTATCATGTCTCTCTACAGGATTAGGCGCATCCTCTCCCACTGAGGTCAGACAGAGCAGTCTTCTGCTACACATGTGCCAGGGCCTCGGACCAGCCCACATATGCTCTGTGGTTGGTGGCTTAGTGTCTGGGAGCTCCCGGGGTGCAGGTTAATGCACACTGTTGGCCTTCCTATGAGACTTTCCTGTCCTTTTCAGGTTGGCTGTCTGGATCCCTCAGCTGAGTGTCTGTGATTGGTATCTGTTGCTTTGGCATTTGGGGCTGGCCTATGAGCATAAGGGACTTGATTCAGGTATCCATGATGATTCAGGTATCCATTTTGGTGCCACATCCTTCTCAGCAGGCAAGTTGCCTCCCCCTCTCCCCGGCAGCTGTCACGTAGTGAAAGAAAAGCCAGTTAGTGATTTTCTGGGTTCCCAGTTAGATATACAAAGCCAGAGCTGGCCTTGGCTTCAGGAATGCCAAGTCTTGCAGGCTTTAAGACTTGCTCTCTGCTCTGGGCCTGGGGTTTGGGAGTGGAAAAAGGACATTGTCTGCTGCTGTCTTGTCTCCAGCTGTGCTGGAGTCTCAGGTTCCCTGGTCCCAGTCCCAGGAGTGGGCTCCTCAGAGCTGCATGGGGCTGGCTCCCGAGGCCTGCTCGGTGCACTCCCTCTTCTTCTAAACCACGCACACTGGCAGCCTGTTTTAGTCGGCAGGGGTGGCACAAAGTATAGAGATGATAATTTGACTTTTATTGTTTTGTTTCAGTCTCCTTCAAAGAATGTCAATATTTAATATTTGAAAAACAAACAGGCAGAGAAACAACTCATAACAATGTCAACTTGACTGAAGGGCTTGACATGCTGGCAGCAGAGTTCTGGCCTAGCATTCGTGAAGCCCTGGCCTGGTTTGTTCCCTGGAGAAGTCTTAAAGGCGGTTACAGAACTGCTAACTTAAAATGTGGAAAGTAACCATGGTTTCCACAGATTAGTTTGCTTTGATTGTGGAGAAACAGTGCATCTCCAGGAATATAGGCGTGGCGAATCTCAGCCTCTCAGGGATACTGGGAGAAACACTGCTGCTAGGCCTTCCTGCTTTAGAAAACTTTGAACAGTGTAGTGTGAGGCTCAGCCTTAGGATGAGCCTGCCATGCGCAGGCACCCATGGAGTCTGGAAACAGACAAGTAGGCCCATCTGAGGGACCCCCTCAATCCAGAAATTAATATTAGTGCCTTTTCGTTTTGCAGACACTCAATTATACTTTGGGTTAGATGCTAGATGGCCCTTTTATTTCTTAAACTTACATTTTGCTCTTATCCCCTTGGTTAATATCACTGTCCACAGCACGGTTCCTTCCCCTAGACCTGTCTCTGCCTGCTCTCTTATACATCGGGGTTGTTGTGGACATCTTACACAAGTGTGGTCAGCCTTCTCTCATGGTTGGTTGGACTTTTGGAAGATACTCATAAAGCTGGCTCTCAGGAATTCAGAGTCTGGGGCTTCTGAGCGCCTCATGGCTCCTGAGAGGCTGAGAGGACTCTCCTTTTTGCTCTGTGAACACAGAAGCAGAGGATAATGTTCTGAAGATCTGGGCGAATCAGACAATGAGACAGACACAGACATGAGGGGTGGGGAAACGGCTTCCCAGGCTCTCCCATCTCCTCATCCATGTGTTTCGCCAGGGACAACAGCAATCTTCTTACAAATTTCTTTTTGTGACTATGGAAGCATAAATTAATTTCTAGTATTTTTTATATGATAAACCTTGACTAAGACAACCTCTAGCTCCACAACTAGAATCCAGAGTTAGGTTGGAGCTGGGACAAATGCTTGTGCTAAGAAGTATAATCCCTTCGCCCAAGCCTGCTTGTTAATGAGCGTTTGATCACTGTGACAAAATACCTGCAGCAGACACTTACAGGGAGGAAGGTTGATTTCTCTCAGTCTGTGGTCATGTGACTGTTGTTTCTGGGCCCTTGGCGAGGCAGAGCCATAATGCAGAGCTAAGCTGTTCTCTTTACTGTGGCCAAGAAACAAAGAGAAAGGAGTCTGTGTCCCAACGTACACTTCTATGTCATGTCGACAGTGACCTGCTTCCTCTAAGTAGACCCTACCTCCCAGTGTCACCATACCCTCCTGTAGCACCAACCACTGTGAACAAAGGCCTTAGACACTGCCTTTTGGGGAGTATTTGAGATCCATATGCTAACAGTTATGGACACTTAGAGAGAAGAGCCAACAAATCAATATATCTTAGGTATGCTTGAAGTGGAACAGGAAAACAAGTGGTTTGCTTGTTCCCTTTCAGGGACGTCTAAGAAGATCCCACCAGTAATGAGGAAAATGGATGACCAAAATGAGTTCAAGGCCATCAGACAGCTTCTGTCGGAAGGGTTGCTGCTGTCAACTAATTAAATGCTGGGATAATTATATTCATACCGTTACCCCCACCCCTTAAGGAACAACAGCACTGATTGATGCGGTCCCAGAGTCTCAAAACAGGTCAGCCAGGTGTTTATTGTTTGTGTAAACCTACAGAAAGCTCTCAGAGAGCCGCGCAGTGAAACAAGCTCTGGAGCCTCCTCAGATCCTTCTACTTTACCCCGCTCTTTCCCTCTGCCGAGGCAGAGTCTTGCTGTAGAGCCTAGAGTAGCTACAAACTCACGATTTTCCTTTTTAGCCCCCCAGGCACTGATATTGTAAGGAATGTTCCACTGCATGTGGATTCGCTCTCCTTTTCTTAGCTCATTAGTTTCTCTATACCTGAGGAGTATTGGTGCCAAGACACACCAATGGTTCCCAAAATCTGTTGACTTCCCAGACTTTTACATAAGGCAACATAGGTTTTGCATATAAGCTACCTTTTGTATACCTTTTGTAGGACTCAATTCAATGTCAATTTGATGCAAATAGTTGTTACATTGTGTTTTTGTGCTAGTTAGTTTTCACTGTCAACTGGACCAACCTAGAATCACCTGGGGAGAGAGTCTTATTGAAGAATGACTTAGGTCAGGCTGGCTGGCCTATGGGCATGGCAGTGGAAGAATTGTCTTTGTTAACTGATGTAGGAAGATACAACCCACTGTGGGTGGCACCATTCCCTAAGTAGAGGGTTCTACACAGTTCCAGAGAGAGGAAGTTAACTGAGATCAAGCAAGCAGGTAAACCTTTGTGCATTTATTTTTCTCCTCTCTTGACTTTGGATGTGATGTGAGTAGCTGAGTTTCACATCACTTCCCTTTAGAGATAGACTGTAACATGGAATTGTGAGTCAAATAACCCCATTCTTTCTGAAGTTGCTTTTCCAGAGGATATTTTATCATAGCGACAGAAATGAAACAAGGACATATGTTCTGGAAAATAATGGCAAAAAAATAACCTGTCAGTATATACTCTAGATCCAAGTTATGGAAATGTTTTCAGTTCCTAGTCAATCTGAGTTGTGGATGTAATCCCACAGATGGGAAAGCACAACCATGTGTCCACCGGCTTGGCTTACACAGCCTCAGTGTGGATATCCGTGCACCACAAAGGCCCAAAGCTCTTTAGCCATCTGGTTAAATAAACAGGCCACTGCAATAGTCCTAGTCCAGCCCGGGGCCAAAAACCTGGCTGATCCTTTGCTGCTGGTGTCCATACTGGAACTCTGATAACGTTGCAGCCTGACCTTAGTAGACCAGGGCAGCAGCCATGTGCATGCTGAGAGGGGCATGTAGCCAGCTCCTGGCTCCCTCCTGCCCTTCCCCTCCCCTCTGGGTATCAGTGCATGGGATAGCGCTGCTCACATTGAGACAGGTCTCTCCTTGCCTCACTCCTGTTCCTCAGGCCAGGTTTCTGAGGAAACACTCCTACTTAGAAGCCTCACTACTCTTAGACACTTCCAAGTCCAGACAAGCCGACCATGGAGACAACACATTTCATAGCCCAAGGCCAGGTCCAGAAACAAACACCCGAGAGTCATCCATCCTTGCTTGCAAGTGGAGCTGTCTGTGGTGTCAGAGCATTTCTAGAACTTCGATTTCCAGTATGGCACCCATTGGCCACGTGCGACGAGGCAGCACCCGGAATGTATGCCTTGCATGATTGAACAGCTGAGATAGGTTAAACTTTGAACCCTTTTGATGACTTAAAATTTAAGCGTAAATTGGTACGCATGGCTGCTGACTACTGAATCTGATAGTCAGGAGCAGACTATAAATACAGCATAATTTTTGAAGCTGGAATTGTTAACATACCATTTGTGTGACGTGTGGTGGTTTTATGGTGGTTTGAGTTACCGATCGCATGGCCTTAATTCTGATATTTTCCCCTTCACAAAGGCCAGTGGTTGAGAGGCTGGCTGTATCTCTTTTAATCGGATTCCTCATTGTTCTCTTTGGTTGGGAAACTCTTCTCCAGTGTTGTCTTCCGGTAGCTGGGGCTCTGTGGTTGAGGCGGCTGTGCTGTGGCTTTCTCTTCTGGCGCTCACAGGCTAGTGTGGAGGGCAGGCTGGTGAACGAGCCCCAGGAGGAGGAGTTTCTGCTTCTCTTCCAACGTGTTTGAGGACCAAACCACAGCCACACTGGGAGGAAATAGTCCAGCAGAAGAGCACCAACTCCAGGGAGGCCTTACCCTGGCTCACCACAAAGCCGGCGGTGCTGACAGTGCTGACTGCGCTTTCTTTGTGAACACTTACCCAGTCTTGGTTGCTATGGAGCTATGGCTGGAAGAGGGAGCAGTGTGCTTGCTGCTTGTCAGTATTTCTGTAGTCACTAGACTGTGTGTGTGTATATGTGGTGTGTATACACAGGTGCTTGTGTGCGTGTGCGTGTGTGTGTGTGTGTGTGTGTGTGTGTGTGTGTGTGCGCGTATGTGCTGTGTATGCACAGGTGCTTGTGTGTGTGTGTGTGTGTGTGTGTGTGTGTGTGCATGTGCTGTGTGTGCACGTGTGTGTGTGTGTATGTGCTGTGTATGCACAGGTGCTTGTGTGTGTGTGTGTGTGTGTGTGCTGTGTATGCACAGGTGCTTGTGTGTGAGTGTATACATGGGTGCTTGTGTGTGTGTATGTGCTGTGTATGTACAGGTGTTTATGTGTGTGTAGGTGGTGTGTATACATGGGTGTTTGTGTGTGTGTGTGTGTGCTGTGTATGCATGGGTGCTTGTATGTGTGTGTATGTATGTGCTGTATATGCACAGGTGCTTGTATGTGTGTGTATGTGTGTGTGTATACATGGGTGCTTGTGTGTGTGTGTATGTGTGTGTGTATGTGCTGTGTATGCACAGGTGCTTGTGTGTGTGTATGTGCTGTGTATGCACGAGTATGTGTGTGTGCATGTGTGTGTGTATGTGTGTGTATATGCTGTATACGCACAAGTGCTTGTGTGTGTATATGTGTGTATGCATGTGTGTGTATGTGTGTGTATGTATGTGTGTGTTTGTGCTGTGTATGCACGTGTGTGTGTGTGTGTGTGTTTGTGCTGTGTATGCACGTGTGTGTGTGTGTGTGTGTTTGTGCTGTGTATGCGTGTGTGTGTGTGTGTGTGTGTGTGTGTGTGTGTGTGTACAAGTGCCTGTACAGGCTAGAGATCAGCTTTGGGTATTGTTTGTCAGGTGTTACACATATTATTTTTATGATTGTCTCTTGTCGACCCAGAACTCATTTCTTTGGCTAGTCCAGCTGTCTGGAGAGTCCCAGGGTCCTGCATGACCTATGGGATTCTGCCATCCCATTCCTGTTCCCTGTCCCTCTATGCTCTTGATAGAATGCTTCCTGACTCTGCCATGCAAGCAAGGGAAGCTCTAAGCCTTCTGAACACGAGTCTGTTCTTCCCTTAGACATGGGAAATAGGGTGAGGGTGACTCAAAACTTACCTGCACCATAAAATGTATTGCTTGCTCTAAATCCCGCTTTTTGTGGGGAGGGTCCCATTTTTACTACATCATGTTCACTTTGTGTTCAAAGGAGGATTCCGTTTAAGACATGTTTACACGTCCTCCTCAGATCTTGCGCCATGACACATGTCCTTGAGTAATATTAGGAGAACATCACGAATATGACAGGAGGGACGTGCAACCTCTCCAGTTCTGGATTTCAGGTGTACACCATCACTTCTGGATTTTTATCTAGGTTGTGAGAGTTGAACTTAGGTCTTCACACTTGTGTGGCAAGCACTTTACTGACTGAGGCATCTCCTCAGCCCAGTTGCTAGACTTTACTAGAGTAAGCTGATAACAACCTTTCCTGTAGGAGGCAAGTCAACAGCTTCAAGCACCATGTACATAAGCTTTGGTTTGTGGTACGTGGCCTTCAATCTATGGCCTCAAGCTCACACATCTGGAAGGAGAGGTGGAAGAGAGTGGGGTTGCAATTGCCCACACCAATGCAGAACTGCAGGCCTGTCCCAGAGAAGCCATGCTTGGTTGAGGTAGTGGAGGCATGATCGGTTGAGTTGTCGCAGATTGGCTTTCTCCATAAGAAGCACGATTTGATTGGTCTGCAGATTTCCTTCCTCATAGACTGCTCAGAAGCATGCAGGTCTCTGAAGGCTGGACTATTCTGTTTTGTGCCCCTTGTGTGTCTGGTCTGTAAACACTCACAGGCTTGGTGAAGCAGGTCCACGTGTGCATGTTCTGGGCCTAAGAACTTCTCTTTTCTGACCTAGGGCTATTTCCTCCTGTGCTTACTGTTTGTTCTCAGGCCAGGGGATCAAGGTGAACCCATCCCTCTGGCTACCCTGGGCCTATGTAGTCCTTCCTGCTGTGGTCCTGCCGCGTGGTCAGTGCCTAGAGAGCTCAGTGACTCCTGAGGCCCCTGGAGACAGAGAAAGCTGAGTGTCAACATCTTCTGCCCTCAGGTATTCTCCTCATTCTTCGCTTTGAGGAGAGCCAGGAGGCAATGTCCCCTGGATTCACCAATACCAGGTTTTTCTAGTATCTCCCTGCCTTGAGCTTGTCCTGTTTGAGTCATGGCTCACGCAGCTGGGCACCTAATGGGACGGACACCTGTTCTTTCCCCTCATCTTTCTGTTTTGTTTTGTTTTTGTTTTGTTTTTAAGGATTCATTTATTTATTATATGTAAGTATACTGTAGCTGTCTTCAGACGCACCAGAAGAGGGCATCAGATCTCATTACGGATGCTTGTGAGCCACCATGTGGTTGCTGGGATTTGAAGGACCTCCGGAAGAGCAGTTAGTGCTCTTAACCACTGAGCCATCGCTCCAAACTCCCATCTTTCTCTGTTCTCGTCCCTCACTCTATACTCCTTCAGTTACAGCTTCCTTCACTCTTCAGGCATCCTCTAGACACACGTCCCTCCCTTCATATTTGTCCTCCTTATTACTCAAAGACATGTGTCATGGCACAAGATCTGAGGAGGACGTGTAAACATGTCTTAAACGGAATCCTCCTTTTGAACACAAAGTGAACATGATGTAGTAAAAATGGGACCCTCCCCACAAAAAGCGGGATTTAGAGCAAGCAATACATTTTATGGTGCAGGGTAAGTTTTGAGTCACTCTCACCCTATTTCCCATGTCTAAGGGAAGAACAGACTCTGTGTTCAGAAGGCTTAGAGCTTCCCTTGCTTGCATGGCAGAGTCAGGAAGCATTCTATCTATTTTCAAGAGCATAGAGGGACAGGGAACAGGAATGGGATGGCAGAATCCCATAGGTCATGTGGGGAGACTGGGGAGTGGCTGCGAGTTTTTGTATGAGACACAGAAGCTGTTCTGTAGAGGAGTCCTCAGACATGGTAGGAGCTTGACTGGCAGAGCCTGTGGGGTGTGTGAGAGCTGGCATGTTGGCATGTGACCATTGGGTTATGGGAGCTGGAATGTGTTGTGTGCGAGTTAAAGTGTTTAGGAGCTGGGGTACTGTGAGAGTTGGGGTATCAGACACAGATAAAGTTGTGTGTGAGCATGTTGAGGGGTGAGAATTAGATTGTGTGAACATCGGGGATTGGAGAGCTGTGGGGCACACATGAGTTGGGGTGTGTTATGAGTGTTAGAGTGTATATGAGTTTTGTTGCGTGCTGTGTGTGAGTGTTTGGGCATTATGATGGGATCTGAGTGTTGCCAGTGTGTGTGAGGTGTATGCTCTTCGATGGACAAAACAAAAAGCCCTGGTTATGGAGTGGCTAATGGTTGTACAGTAGTGGGATGCACTCAACACTACTGCAGGGCACACTGAAAATAGTTAGATAGCTCTGCACCAAGGCACACTTAAATATTTTTATTATTTTTAAATAGGTGTAGGTGTGTGCTTGTAAGTGCTTATGACCTCAGGGGCCTGTGGTCAGCGTCATCAGATCCACTGGAGCTGGCGCCGGAGGTTGGGAGCCACCGGAGCTGGGTGCTGGGAAGAACATCAGATGCTCCTGAATGCAGAGCCCTTTTCCCAGTCTCAAGGTACGCATTTGTCATCTCATCCCTCAAGAGGCTGAAGCAGGAGGATAGAGTTCAAGGCTGACCTAGGGTAGCTAAGCCAGATGAGCTTTTAAAACAAGAGCAAGAAAACCAGATTAGAATGTAAATTCCACAACCCTCATACAACAAAACCTCTCAAGAACCAAAGGGCAGGCTGCGTTAAACGACAGGCCCTTCTCTCCAAGGCCTTGGACTCAGTTTACCTTACTGCCTTTTAAGAGTCACAGTGGAACCTGGCATCGTGTAGCAGCTCCCTGAGGCAGTGAGGCCACCTGCCTTCATTCCTACTGAAGAGATGGAGAGACAGAGAGCAGCAGGCAGAGCCCTGACTCACACCCATGACCCTGACTGGCTCCTGCCCATCGTCCCACCCACTGTATTCCCTAAGGCCAAAGTTGGCATTGCAGAAATTCACTCTGTCTCTCTGCCTCTTCCCATCGCTCCCTCTGCCCCTCCTGCACCTCTCTGTGTATAGCGAGTCCTTTCAGAAGCCTGAGCACCATTAACTTCCCTTTCAGCAATGGAGATACGCTTCTATTTTCCTTCTGTGGCTGAAGTTTGAGGGAGTGAAGAGAGGCCTGTGCTGAGCTTTGGCCGGCTTGCTCTCCTGCTGCAGCAGGGGCCCAGTCTTTGACACCCACCTGTCTCCATCTGGGACTCAGGTCCTATCCACAGCCACTTCAAGGTGAGCTGCTTGCTTTAAAGTCCTTTGATATTTTGACTAATTCCTATGCCTTTTGAGGCACTGACCCATTCAAGTGCCAGCTGGGCCCTTTGTTTACGATTGGCTCATGTTTCCGAGCTAATTTTTTTCTGGAGACAGTGTTCTATGAATCACCTTTGAAATGAGAACTTACCAGCTTAAGGTCAGGATAAGTGTAGCTGTCTGAGGCCTGTTTCAGTAGTCTGGGTTTGTGTTAACATGGAGGTGTGTCCTCCCACACGCTCCCCTGGAACTCTTGTTGTCTTTCTCCAAAAGAACAGCATCTCTCACCTGCTTCTTTTATCTCTGTCCAGCTGCAGGCCCGGCAGTCTTACTGTTACTTAATTACCAGCTGGGATCCTAAGTCTGAGTTTGATTGGAAAATGCTCTGCCAACACATGTCTCTTTCTGCTAAGAACCAAACCAAACCAAACCAAACCAAACCAAACCAAACCAAGCCAAGCCAAGCCAAGCCAAGCCAAGCCAAGCCAAGCCAAGCCAAGCCAAACCAAACCAAACCAAACCAAGCCAAGCCAAGCCAAACCAAACCAAACCAAACCAAACCAAATCAAACCAAACCAAACCAAAAGAATAAATGGAGATAGGATGAGACCCCCCCCCCCCCCGTGTGTCTCTCTGTGTGTCTCTCTCTCTGTCTCCTGTGTCTCCCCACCCACCAGCTGCCCAGTGAGCAGAGTCTGGCCATGTCATATTTAAGATAGATAACAATGAATTCCCTCTCCTTCCCTCTCTTGCACACTCGTGTTCAGGAGGCAGTGAAAACTGGTTTCTACTTTATTCCTTCCTGGCAGTTGGGTGTATTGGGAAAGGCCCCTCAGGTTGCTCCCCCTGAATTTCTACCCTTCATTTGTCTTTACAGTACTCACTGAAGGTGCTAAGTGTGGAGTTGAGGGAATTTGAGGGTTCTTTTTACAAGTTTCTCTAAGATTTTCTTTCACTGTGGGGAATGGTGTCAGCAAGCAGGATGTGGAGCACAGGGTAGGAGTACACATGTCCTACTGTCATGCCCCGCCGTCCTGACTCAACTCTACCTCTAGGTGCAGCGCCTCTGCTTGCTTCACAGTGGCACCCACTGTCCCCTCAGACTCTCAAGAAGCTGAATAGTTGCTTGGTTGTTTGTTTGAAAAGCTGAATCTGGTTGTTTAACTCAAACCAATCCAGTCAGATTTTCTCTGGAGGTGGGGACAGTTTAGAGGGATGAGAAATCATCCCAGCGTTATAACATGAAAAGATTGTCTGCTGATTTAGTGCACTTTGTACAGTTCTGGCTGTGTGGTGGTGGTGGTGGTGGTATGGTGGTATCAGGGATGTGGTGGTGGCAGTGGTGTGGTAGGGGTGGCAGTGGTGTAGTGGCTTGGTTCTTTGTCTAATAGCAAGATGCTTTGGATGAGGTGGATGTTGGCTTGTGGTTCCTTGCTTGTGAACTTGGGTGTGCATGCCCTGGCTTTACTGCCGACCTGAAGTCTCGAGGGGATAACTGGCTTGTCAGCAAAGCCTTTCCTCCTGGCCCACGTTCCAGCTTGGTGTTGTGACAACTTGGGGTGGGGAGCCCTGTGTGTGGGAGACAGGGAGAAATTGTGCAAGCTGCTACCACCATACTCCGCATTCCAACCAGCTGTCTCTGGAGAAGTACAGTGATCTGGCTTGTGAACGGTTAGAAGGGAGCCAAGCAGAACATCTAGTCACGATTAGAGTCCTGAAATGGCTCTGGGTAGACAGTGGCGAGGGCAGAAAGGAAGGTTTGATGGCGAGTGTCAGCACCTGTCTCCACCACCTCCATGAAGCTACAAAGCGAATTTCAGGAAACTCATTCTTTTTTGTCTTTAACCTTGTATTTGGAAATAGTCGTAGGCTCGTAGGGAATTACAAAACAATGTACAGGGTTGAGGGCTTCCCCTGCTACTGATATGCAGTCTGGGTTCTGCTGTTCCTGTTACATTAAAATTTTAGATAAGCACATGTTGACAGTGGCAGTTCTGGGTCTCTTTGTCCCAAATGTCAACTGGACTAATAGACCCAGAGGCATATAGTTCTGAGTTCCAGATCTGGGTCCCCACGGCTGGGCATATAGTCCCAGGCTTCAGGGGTTCAGGTTGAGAGGCTTGCTGCCCTGGGCCTGGGCAGTGGTACTGCCATGTATGGCTCATAGCAGCTGGATTCAGTGGGTCAGGCCATATCTCTAAAGCTCTGGTTGTTGGGACTCTTAGGTCATAGCAGCAGCTGACATCAAGGCTTGCTGGCATTAGTTAGAGGCTTGGGAGGTGGGAAACTTTTGCAATGACTGGAGGCTGCCGCCTCTTATCTTTGAGTCTTCACAGCCTCTTTCTTCTCCATGGCCTGACTCTGCATTGTCTCAGTGTCCCCTGCTCTCCTCTTTCATCCCAGCTGCCTCCACTCCCTGCAGTTCCTGCCCACAGTTACTCTCTGCTGCTGAGTTTGCTACCAGTCAGTTGTTGCAGCCACCTCATCTTCTCTTACCATCTCCATCTCCACCTACTGTACCTAGGAGCAGAAACAGGCAGCAACAGATCACTCTAGATGAATACACACACAGGTTCACATGCACACACATACACACTGTCACACTTACATACACACACATGCATGCACACATGCACAGAAACACGTATGCACACACACACACACGCACATGCACACACATTTTCTCCTTTTTTTGGTAATATTTTAAGGCACCTTAGTAGTGACAACTACTGTTTAAAGTTTACTTCTACTATGGAACATATAACAATGCCCCTTTCTAGGCTAATTTTTCTAAATTCCCTCTTTTTGGTTTATGGAAGCCAAACATATCTTAGAATTAATGGGCTCTGATGGCCAACCACAAATGGAACTCTACGAGGATGTTATTGATGTGCGCCAGCAATTCAGCTACAGAAAGGGAATCAGCAATCAGCTTCTTTATATTACCAGCAATTATAAGTGATGAACCTCACATTGAGGCCCGAGAAGGAAGTTTGAAAGCTGGCCATGTGTGATGAGACTCTAAGGCATCTTTTTAACTGGAATGCCTCCAGCCTTAGGTTGCAGAGGGCAGCTTGGGCAAGCCACCTGGAGAGTTAGAATGCATAGGGCTTGCTCACGTGGCCCAGCGATATGATCTAATTTGAAATTCCTATGGCTGAAGTGAAGAGAGGCACAATTAGATTTATGTGCCCTATTGAGCACAAGACATGGCATCCAGGCAACTCAAGCTGAATGCACACAGATAGCAACCCTACCCCGCCCACTTGGTAAACTCCATGCAGGTGGTGGATACAATACCTTGATAAATATGGCTGGTCACCTAGATAATTTTTCTTATATCAACATTTACCATAGGAGGTTCTCATGCTTCTGGATTTCACCAAGCAAACAATGCATCTCAGACCAGACATAGAAGCAAAGCCTTGCCAGGAAATGCTTGGCAGTAGTTGGCCTAACCAGTGACTTGCACTGTGAGGCTATTCATGCTCATCGGTCTGGGTATTTGTGAGAGGTAGCCTTGGGTTGGGGAGCACAGGTAGTCTTGGGTTGGGGAGCACAGGTAGTCTTGGGTTGGGGAGCATGGGCAGTCTTGGGTTGGGGAGCACAGGCAGTCTTGGGTTGGGGAACACAGGCAGTCTTGGGTTGGGGAGCACAGGCAGTCTTGGGTTGGGGA
>JADRCD010178869.1:0-10613 GCA_019843815.1 Montemys delectorum
GACTATTGATGGAAGCTAGGGCCATGTTAGCTCATACTTATACCACCGTTCTGAGACTGGATGAATGTGGAAGAAGAGAAATGCTCCAAGTATGAGGCTGGGGCTCCACAGAGTGAATACCAGCAAAGGAGAGTTAAAAGAACAGACAAGGAAGTAGAAAACAAATCAGACATCCTGGAGGGCGGCTGAGGAACATGCTTGATGGACACAATATGATTAGATCAGGGAAATGAGTGTGGTACCCATGGGAAAGACCCTGTAGTCAGGAGGAACTTCATTGACAGGCAAAGGAATAAAAACCACTGGGGCAATTTCCTTAAGCACCCTAGAGGTATATTGAACATAAGTAGAGGGGTCACAGCTAACTATAAGCAGAATGGTTTACGTAGATGAACTGACTGGGGGTGGGGGAGCAGGTCTAAAGTTTGAAGAAGAAAGATGGGTGTGTGAGTGGGGTAGAAAGGTAGAACGAAAGAGAATACGAATTCTACACAGAGCTAAGCCCTAGAGTCTGAGTCATAAACTAAAAGTGAGACCTTCCACACTGGTTGTGTAGATTGCTCCCATACTGGTCTGTACTGGTCTCAGTACACAGAGCAACTACAATTAGATTTAGACAGAGTTGATGATTTTCTGAGAGAGAGGAGGGGGAAGGGAATGGGAGGGGGAAAGGGAGAAGGAGAAAGAGAGAGAGACTGGTGTGGACTAGTGTTTGTAGTACATTCTGGAGATGGAAGCACTGCTACCTTCTATCTTCCTTCCTCCGTCCATCCCTCCCTCTCTCCCTTTCTCCCTCCCTCCCTCCCTCCCTGCCTCCCTTCCTTCCTTCCTTCCTTCCTTCCTTCCTTCCTTCCTTCCTTCCTTTCTTCCTCCCCTTCTTTCTTTTTCTCACACATAATACATTCTGACCAGTTTCCTCTCCCTCACCTCTCTCTAGTCTCTCCACCACACCTCTCCTCTACTCAGGTCCAGCATACCACCCCCCCCCCAATCTCCCGGCCACACACACTCACACTCGGCTCCCCTCAGAAAAGAGTAGCCCTCCCAGGGACATCAACCAAATATCGTATAAGAAGTTACAATAAGACGATGCCCTAGCGGCCTTGCATGGCTACAGAAGATGATTGCTTCAGGCTCCCGGTCCCCTCTCACTAGGAGTCTTTGCTGGGATTCCTCTCATAGATTCCATTGCACTAGGTTTCCACCTCACCCACAAAATGTCCCCCAATACCATTCATTTCTTTCATGCATGATTTCTCCTGTTCCCAACTCCATGATCCCCCAGTCTACCTGAAAAATTTATTCCTTTTCCCCTTTCAAAGGAAATCCTTGCATCCTCCTTTCAGCCCTCTTTATTACTTAGCTTTCTGGATCTGTGCACGGTAGCATTATTGTCTTTTACTTTACAGCTGATATCCACTTATCAGGGAGTGCATACCATGTTTGCCTTTCTGAGTCTGAGTTACCTCACTCAGGGTGATTTCTTTTCTAGTTCCAACCATTTACTGCAAATTTCATGATGCCATTGTACTTAACATCTAGGTAATACTCCATGATATAAAGATACCATATTTTCTCTATCCATTCTTCTGTTGAGAGACAACTAAGTTGTTTCTAGTTTATGGCTACTTTGGATAAAGCTACTGTGAACATAGTTAAGTGAGTATCCTTATGGTATGGTGGAGTTTCCTTTGGGTATATGCCCAGGAATGGTATAGCTGGGTCTTGACAGAGATTAGTTCTCGATTTTCTGAGAAACCACCGTATTGACTTCCATAGTGGCTGTATACATTTGGACTCCTTCCCCGCCACCAGAAATCCAGCAGTGGAGGAGTGTTCCCCTTGCTCAATATCCTCATCAGCATGAGCTGTCACTAGTGTTTTGGATCTTGGCCGTCTGACAGGTATAAGATGTAATCTCAGAGCTGTTTTGATTTGTATTTCCCTGAAGATTGACGATGCTAAACATTTCATTAAGTTTTTCTTGGTCATTTGAGTTTTCTCTGTTAGGAATTCTCTGTTTAGATAGATACTCATTTTTTAATCGGATTATTTGGTTTGTTGATATATAATTTCTTCGTGTGTGTGTGTGTGTGTGTGTGTGTGTGTGTGTGTGTGTGCATGTGTGAGCAAAATTAATCCTGTCTCATGAGGTCCCATTATTAATTGTCAATCTTCCTGCTGCACTAGTAGGGTTCTGTTCAGGAAGTTGTCTCTTATGTCAATGTGCTCAAAGCTATTGCCCACTTTATCTTCTACCAGGTTCAGTGTATCTGGTCTTATGTTTAGGTCCGTGCTCTGCTGGAACTTGGGCTTTACACAGGGTGATAGATATGGGTCTATTTGAATTCTTCTACATCCAGACATCCAGTTAGACCAGCACCATTTGTTAAAGACGATTTCTTTTTCCATTGTATATTTCGGCTTCTTTATCAAAAATTAGGGGTTCATATTATATGGATTATGTCATTTAACAATTAAAAGAGCCGGGCGGTGGTGGCACACACCTTTAATCCCAGCGCTTGGGAGGCAGAGGCAGGAGAATTTCTGAGTTTGAGGCCAGCCTGGTCTACAGAGTGAGTTCCAGGACAGACAGGGCTATACAGAGAAACCTTGTCTTGAAAAAATAATAATAATAATAATAATAAAACAAAAACAATTAGATGATTGTTAATTCTGGTTACTTTGTTGTTGGTGGTGGTGGTGGAGGTGTGTGTATTTCCCTCTTTTGAGTTTTGTTAGTGTGAGATTATTTATTCCTGGTGTTTTCCTGGGTGTGATTAATTACTCCTTGTTTAGAGTTTTCCCTTTAGTACTTTCGGTAGGGCTGTATTTGTGAATAGATATTGTATAAATTTGACTTTGTCATGAAATATCTTGTTTTCTCCACCTGTGGTGATTGAAAGTTATGCTGGGTAGAGTAGTCTGGTCAGGCATGTGTGGTCTCTTAGAGTCTGCAAGACATCTGTTCAGACCCTTCTGGCTTTGAGAGTCTCCATTGACAAGTCAAGTGTACTTCTAATAGGTCTGCCTTTATATACTACTTGGCCTTTTCCCCTTGCAGTTTTTAATAATATTTCTTTGTTCTGTATGTTCAGTATTTTGATTACTATGTGTGGGCATAGGGACTCTTTGTCCAATCTATTTGATGTTTTGTAAGCTTCTTGTTGCTTTATAGGCATGTCCTTTTTGAAGTTAGGAAATTTTTCTTCTATGATTTTGTTAAATACATTTTCTGGGCCTTTAAGTAAGGATTCTCCTCCTCCTTTTTCTTGTTGTTGTTGTTATTGTTGCTCTTCCTCTCCTTCTTCTTCTCCTTCTTCGTCTTAGTTTTCTTTTTCTGCTTAGTCTTCCATTCTTATTATTCTTGGGTTTGGTCTTTTCATAGTGTCCCAAATTTCCTGAATATTTTGTGTTAGAAATGTTTTAGATTTAACATTTTCTGTGAATAATGAATCTATTTCTTCTATCATATCTTCAATGCTTTAAATTTTCTCTTTCACTTTTTTGTATTCTGTTAATGATGCTTGCATCCGTAGTTCCTGTTCATTTACCTTGATTTTCCATTTACGGAATTTCTTCAGTTTTGTATTTTCTTTTTTCTTCCTATTTTCATTTTCAGGTCTGGAACAGTTTGTTTTTTCTTGGATTTCTTGACATTCTTTGAGGGATTGATTGATTTTTCTCCTTTTTTCTTTTTTTTTTCTTTGATTTTTTTCTTTATTGATTTTTTTCTTTTTCTTTTCTTTTCTTTTCTTTTTCTTTTTCTTTTTTTTTTTCTTTCCCTACATTTCTTTTTTCTTTTTTTTTTTTTGTCTTTCCCTACATTTCTTTTAGAGCTCTTATTCATTTCCCTTTTAAGGGCCACTATCATAAAGTGAGGTTTAAGGTCATATTCTTGTGCTTCAGGAGATCTATCATAAGATAGCTATGCTCTGGTTATTCCATATTGCCACTGCTGCTATTGACTGTGTCCTTACACTAGCCCTGAGGCATCTGGGGTTGAGGTGATTATAGGTCTAGGCCCTGATTTCTGAATTTGTCTTTGTTGATGGATGTTTTGTTTTTCAGTTGGTTTCTGTTTGCTCTTTGGTCTTCTGTTCTTTGTGACCCAGATTCCTGGGGAGATGGCATGGCCTCTGATCCAGTAGAGAGTCTTTCAAGATTGGTGCTGGACTTATGGCAAGTAGCTTAGCCCTCGGTGTAACAGGGAGTAGCTATTCTTTTGATGGGTATGGCCTGTACTTGAGCAGCCGAAGGCTTCATGAAGAAGATGGTTGCAGAGGTCTGGCAGCAGGGTGGGTAGTGAATTGTTTGGGGGCACAAGGGCAGTGGTGGGATGGGTCTTTGAGGACTGAATCTGGGGAGTGGAGCAGCTCAGCTGTCTTGGTGTGTCACTGACTGGTATGACCTGCATCTAACCAGTGGGAGTTCTCTGAACTGGGATAGGGTCCAGACTTTGAGCTGACAGTGAGGTGGGGGTGATCTTTTTTCCTTCTCCAATATCACAACTCCAAGAATTTGTTATTTTTCAGATCTTCCTGTTAATATTTGCCAAAGGGTAAAATTATAGTAATTTAGCTCAAGGGTCTTTACCAGGTTTATCTTCAACTCTAAACACAAATTTCATCCCATAAAATGTGAAATTATTACAATTGCTGAGCAGAGGGTTGATTTTATAAACAAATGGATTGGAAAAAAAAGCAGAAACAAAACAAAAAGCAAATTGACCACCATGTAGTTACTTTGCTTTGTGTTTGGTTCTTGGGGATAGGTCTTCTTTATCTGGTCAAAGCTGTCTTGGAATTCAGTGGCCTCAAACTTGAAATCCCCCTGCTTCTTCTGCCTACTGAGTTCTGGTATTAAAGCTGTGGGCCATCACACTCACCTTCAAGACTTCCTTCCTTATAAGGTAGAAACATTGAGAAGGAACATTATGATTTCCACTGATTGGTTAGAATAGCTTACTCCCCCCACCACCCCAGAGTAAAGACAGAAGGACACCTTACCTTACCAGTTGGAGCTAACCTTAGCTAAACTGCTCTCTCTAATCCTGACTCCTGAAGCCAGATAAACTGCTTAGTTACATCTTGGACTGACTTCATTTTGATTTTAGTCTGATCTTTTGGAGTGTAGTGCAGTATTTTTGCCCCAAACTTCTTCTTTTGTGTGTGTGTGTGTGTGTGTGTGTGTGTGTGTGTGTGTGTGTGTAAGAACAGTGTGCTTACATTGCCATGTGTCTGCCTGCAGGTAACAGGGCTCATTCTGTGGCTAAGTGTTTTATTTTGACACACCAGCCTTGATTGTAACATTTAAAATCGAGCCTAACAAGTCCCATTTGCTACAAGGAAGGCAGCAGCTGAGTTCATAAACACCAACAGCATCTGCTTGTGTTAGCCATTCACCTTCTATAAACCAGCTGCTTGGCCTACACATTAAAAGCATTAACACCCAGCAGCTTTGTTTTGTTCACCAAGTCTACACAGAAGCTCTTCCTCTCATTTCATGGTTTGTGACTCTTGTCTCTTCTGTTCACATCTCGGTGTCAATGTTTGTTTACCTCCTGTGTGTTTCATCCTGTGGTACTACACAATGCTTGGCAAGGTCCCCTAACCATGCAGTTATGCAAATTGCTTTTCACTTCCCATTCTAGACACACTCAGCTTCACAGAAAGGTAGCTTTACCCAGGGTAGTTCAAGTCTGGCAATTGAAGGTTTGTGTATTTGGCAGTTTGATGAGTTTGGTTGGAGCCTGTGAAAACAAAACAACACATGCTTATCATGGTGGACCTTAAAGAAATATTAACCTAAAATCTTTTCTTTACTCTGAAAGCTTGTGAGAGGTACAGATCACACACTACCATCTTGGTGGTAGGAAAACCTACCTAACCAAGATGGAGTATTTAAGTGTCCTGGACCTATGTTTGCCAAAAGGCAGACCTTGAAGTCTCTGCAAGATAGGTTCTTGACTTTCTTGTCAAAATAGAAATTACTGCCTACTTCTACAGACTAGAATAAAGTCTTAACAAGCAAGAACTGGGGCCAGGAGCTTACTTGCTGAGTACTGCTTAGCCATGTAAGGGATGGTGTGATGTGCTTTCTGTCCCTGGAACAGACCCAGCAAGGAGTAGGCCTCCACAAATGTTGATGGTTGCTTGGTGCAAGGGGGTGTGTGTGTGTGTGTGTGTGTGTGTGTGTGTGTGTGTGTGTGAATCCTCATTTTCCTACTTTGAGAGATATTCACCCTGCCAAGATTATTAGGAAATGTTCTCCCTGTCAGGGTTATTGGAGAACATCCTCTCCACAATAATCAGAGATAGCACAAATCAGAGGCCAGACACAAGGGCACATGCAATGTCTCAGCAAAATGATAAATACTGAGACCTTCAGGACAGCTCTTAAGGCTGTGGAAAAGAACTCTGAAAACGTTGAGTTCAAGAATATATAATTTCTCAACTATGCAAAATAAAAGGATGTAATATGAGTTGCATAAGGAGCATCACAAATCTCAAAGAACAGAGGCAACTGTACTATGAGCCAGCTTGTCAGAAAAATAGAAAGACAGGAAGATACAGAGGCAAGCAGATTCTTGAGTTTAAAGTCATCCTAGGACAAAGACGTGGTGTGGTGAAGATGATAATCTCAGGACAGGATCCCACCTGACTAGCTCATTGTCTATGCTTTCAAAGGCAGGCAGATCTCTGAATTCATTTACAATGTTAAAAAAATATATGCTTTCTGTCTTTTTCTATGAATCAGGGGCTTGGGGTCACGGGAACCTCAAATAAAGACTGAATTGAAATATAAATAAAAGATTGCCCTTTTTATCAGCAAGAGATTAGCTATCCAGAGAGAATTTTAGAATTGAAAGAAAAAGCTGTCTCAAGCAAAGAGCTATCTGAAAGCTGTCTCAAGTAGAACACAGGTCATCAGCTTGTAACCCACAATTCGACTTCAAGTTGTTCTTTTCACCACTCCCAGACACCCCTTCCTTAGAACCTCTCTCCAAGCTGAGGTTGGTCCTTGGCCCTTACTAACATCATCATTTAGTGACAAAGAAATATAGACATGTGTTACTTTCATGGCTGTTGTCTAGCAATCTTCAAACTCAGTAGTTCTAAAACTCTTGGTTGGGGATGATTGAAGTACAGGTTTGATGATTTCATCCCATATATCCAGACATACTGAATCAGAGGAGGTCCTGGGACCTGTAATTAGGGTAGTAACAACAGAAACAATAGCAATTATAATTCTCATTAGGATAAAAAAACAGAAAGTGTCCTTTGCACCAGGTCCTTTTGGATAAATTCTCCTTCTGCTAAAAAAAAAAAAAAAAAAACTACCACTTAGTAAAAGAGCCAGTAGTGGCTCTTGAGCTCTTTATGCTGGCAGCACCTCAACTACTTTGGTGTGGTGCTTCTGAGGTGTATCATGGCAATGCAAGCATGCCAGTCCCGCCCCTCTTGGCTTCCCCAAAGTGACTGTATCGCATGTCTGCAAAAATCACTAAATCTGAAGCTCCAAGACAGACATGTGCATTTGTGGTCTCTAGAAACAGGGCCCAGAAAACTCATTTCAGAAACAGCATAGATGTAAGAACCTGGCAGGTTCAGAAGCAGAATTCTATAATCTATGGCACTGCTGCAAAACTGTGAAGTTGATGAAAAGAAAATGTCCCCTCTAACTGATGGTAGCAAGCTTGAGACTTGCCTTTACTGAAAACTTCTCCCAGAGCCAGGTCTTTAGTTCCTCCCTTTCTTACCATGGCCTCCAATCTCCTCCTGATTAGCATCATACCACCGGCTGTTCTCTGATGTGGCATCTTCCTCTGCTCTGGCTTCATGTTAAACAGCACTCTGGCTCTACAGAAACATACTTGAGATGAATAGCTTTAAAGGAGTAGAACACAGTTTCTGAGGTTTCAGTTCATGGCCACTTGACTCCACTATTTCTGTATCTGTGGTAAGAAGAGTATCAAAGAGGATGTGGTGACACAAATCTTTCACCTCAGCAGCCAGGATGCAAGGGAGGGCAGGGACAAGATGTGGCCAGCCTTCACAGGCACACCTACTTCCCCCAATTAACACCAAAATTAACACTCTCAGTATAAGTTTTGAACCTATGGTCCAAAAAATTTTCTGAAATCCCACATCTTTAACATTGCTCATAAAGCAGAGGCAAGCCCTCAACATATGTGGTTTGGGGTGCACTGACAATTTAAAGCATAACTATAGTGCCTGGTTGCTGGTACAAATCCTCACTGAAACTAGAAATGTTCATTTTCCAGAATTACATGCCTATTCCAAGATTATACTCCTCACACTTTTGTGACAGATGTGTTTGGCTTCTTAGTGGGTTTCAACACAGTGGATTTTAATAGGCACCACAAAACCCTGAGATCCTTAACTACTGCAAAGACTGGAGTAGGATCCGGCCAACGCTGAGGTGAAATAGCTTGTATCGCAGAGGTCTGCAGACTGTGCTCCATACAGCCAAAACAGACCAGGTAGCATGGGAACAAGCTTGTTTGGTTTTGCTCAAGATGGGCATCAATCACTTTCTTTGCATGAGTGTAAGATAAACTGTTTTCGTAGACAACAGTAAAGCTATCATCACTGTCTCTGAGATGTCCTACTTTTTTTTTTAAATGTAAAAATCTAAGTGAGGTTGACTCAAAGCACCAAACTAGGAAACTGAATTTGTATTTTACTATTTTTAGATAAATGGAACTTTTCAGAATATTTACTTCTTTTTAATCAATAAGCTATAAATGTTTAAAGGAGAGCAACCAGAAATTATATAAAAATGTACATAAAGACTAGAATTTGACTTCATTTTTTCCAACTAGAAAATAACTGTTAATATTAGGGGAAGAGCGTTACATACTTATTAAACACATACACACATACACACACATACACACACACACACACACACATTCTGTTTTATAACTTGTCAAAACAGTGACAACAGTTGGAAACATATCATATGCAGCTGCACTGTCCATATTTTCATTACCCCTTGGAGCCTTTACATATGTGCAACCAATATCCCAGCACGGAGTTCTTGCCCACGTGGTTCATAGAAAGTTTCCTCTCATTGTTCATGTTGAGGATCTGATGTCACAGTCTCTGACCACTCACAGTCTCTGCTCTTCATCTTATTTTCAAATCATTCCCAGTCTCTTTTCTTTTGAAATGACTTTTTGCATAGCTTGTTCACATTTCCTGGTTTTTGTTTTTGTATTTCTGTCACAAGTGTCTAAAAGACTGAAGGCCTTTCAATTGTGTCCTCATTTCCTAGAATAACTGTCTGAGAGGGGATGATTTGTACCATATGGAAATCAGTGATTACTGAGTGAATGAATGAGACTCTTGGAAAAACGGAAGCCGCAATGATAATAAGACGAGCTGAGGCCTAGAATGGACAAAGGCAAAATCAGGGGTCTTATGTTATAGAATTGTTTAATCCCAAACCGGGGTTTCTAATCCACCTTTAAACATTTAGTTCCCAGATAAAAGACACACACACCTTTTATATTTACAATAAGCCTTAATCAGCACAAGAGTTGGGCAGATACCCACCCTCTATGATATTAGAATTTACTTTCCTATCGATAACCCCAAGTTATTACTCACTGTGTTTCATCCGAGTCGATCTTAACTCCACATTTTCGTGACTCACCTAACCCATTGCAGCTTCTCCTCCCTTCACCTTCTTCTCTCCCTCATGGCTCTCTTCTGACCCCCAAGCCCGAGAACCCTAAACTCTGCCTATGTCTCTTCTGCCCAGCTATTAGCTATTGGCATCTTAATTCACCAAACAGAAATAACTTGGGGGCAAAGTCACATAGCATCACCTGGGTTAAGGAGCCTGTATTAGCATTCGAAGACAAGCAGCATCAAGCCAACTGGCTGTGGCCTTGTAAACAGGATCACTTTCGATGGTCCCAAATGGAGCTGCAAGGTGTTTGTTCCTTGAGACCCCACATGGCATATAGCAAAACCCAGGGGAAAATTCTTTGATCTCAGTCTAGAATAAGGGTGTAGTTAAATGAAAGTTTGGACCTCTAAGATTCATAATATGCTCAGTGCAGTTGGCTTCGTTCCCTTCTATTGTTTAGACTCAAAGTTTGTGGTTGCTCATCAATTTGCAGTAGTTGACTGGGGAAAACATGAATAATATTTCTAAAGGATAAAAATGATAATCTGTGCCATTGATTCAGTTCATGGTACATCCCTGTCTGTGATCTAAAATTGTGACAAATGAGCAATATGCTGAGCTAGGAATTTATGCATGAATGCTCAAGCTATACACCTGCTACCAGGCAACAAGACTGTTCCTGTAAAAATTGTCTACAGTAGAACGATGATTTCACATCACATACCAGAGGGATCTGAGGCAGGTAATAAATTATATAATTAGAAGAATTTTTTTAAAGATTTATTCATTCATTTAATGTATATGAGGACACTGTTGCTGTCTTCAGGCGCACCAGAAGAGGATATCAGGTCCCATTTACAGATGGCTGTGAACCACCATGTGGTTGCTGGGAATTGAACTCAGGACCTCTAGAAGAGCAGTCACTGCTCTTAACCTCTGAGCCATCTCTC
>JADRCD010178874.1:0-10874 GCA_019843815.1 Montemys delectorum
GTGCCTCTCTCCTGGCTGCAGGGCTCTCAGTGGCCCCTGGCTAACCTTTTCCATTAACCCAGGCTCCCTTCTTCTCTTCCAGACCCTTTTTATTATTCTGTGTCTCTTCATCTTAACAAGCAGAATAAAATCATCTCCTTGGCTGTCTGGTGCATTTTGTCTTTGACACTGACCAGACTTCAATTAGGGTTTTGTGTTCACATTTAGTTTTATAATTTAAGAAGGACAGAGAAGAAATAGAGAGCAATTTAATTTGAGAAAGGCAAGTCTGAGGTGGGTGAGACATTCTTAGAGCAGTTCAGATTTGTATCAATTATTGCAGAGTAATTACAGTTGGCACTCAGATCTGAGTTCAGTCTGTGCAGATTCGGTTCGAGCTGATCATATCCAAGCTTTCTTCTTCTTGTTTTCAGTTCCTAAACAATACAGCATAACACCTATTTACAGAGCATTTACATTGTATTGGGTATTATGCATCATCCAGAGATGCTTTACAATATAGAGATGATGTGTATCACTTCTTATGCAAATGCTCTGTCATTTTATATATAGCACTTGTAGGATTGAGTATCCTCCTGAGTCCTGGAGCTAATCTTTCATGGACACTGAAGGGAATGTTTTTAACAGAAGTCCCTTTACCTTTAGTGGCTCCTGGGCTTGATGAAGAATCACATCAACAGCTAATACCACTATGAACCTCACACCCCAGCATAGTCATTAGTCTGAAACAAGCAGCTGACACACACACTCATGGATTGGAAATAAAAAGATGCTAATAATCACCTGTCCTCAGTTAGATGTTCCTGAACCTACTGCTAGGCAAGACCTTACAGGCCCTAGACAATGGGAAGTGGTAAAAGCTGTCAGAGGCTTTTTTTCCCCCCTAAGGAGGTAGAACTCTGAATTAAGTACATGAGAGGATGGTTCTCATCCTTCACCTCATATCCCAAAGCACAGTAAAGGAGCCTTCGGCACGGTAGGCATCCAGTCTTGAACTCTTTACCCTCCAGAATCGTCAGCCAAAGAACTATATCTACTACATATTCTCCACTCTCAGTCCTCAGTTATGGCAGTGCCAAATGGACCAGAACTGTTTCTGTGCTCTGCTTGAGGAGCCTGTTCAGAACCTCTGGACTGTGTGAGGTTATTTGTTTCTGCAAGGATTGATGTGCAGTGAACATCTAAGGAGGATAGAAGGGCACGGTTATGACATATCAGTTAAGAAAGGCACTGGGCATATGGGAAAGGATGAATGTGTGAATATGATCAAAGTGTATCCTAGACCTGTATGGAAATGTCATATGAAACCCGTTATCATGTACCATGAATATATGCTAATGCTTTAAATGTTAAGGGATGAAAAGGGCGGGGAGAGCGGAAGGCAGTGCGTTGGTATTTCGAGTTAGAAGATCAGTGCTGACTTCAGGTTTCTTTGATGAGAATCTGTAAAAGACTAGCAATCTGGTAAGTTCTATGGCGCATGCAGAAGTGACATGGGCTACTGGCCCTGAAGAAACGTAGACTTTCTGGAGAAATATTACCCATATACATTACTTTCAGCACGGGACAAACTATTTCTGGAGTGCAGTGGAATGAAAAAAAGGAAGGTGAAATTGATTAAGAATGAGTAGCTCTGAAGCCAGATATGTCGACGTGAGGAGCGGCAGCTCTGTTGTTGGCTGAATGGGGCTAACAGGGCTCAGTGTGAAGGCTGTGGTGATTGCAACAGAGGTTGGGGGTGGCAGAGACATGTGCTAAAGTGGCGCCCACAGGATGGTGGGAGATATATTCACCATAGGCCATTTTTTATGTTTCCTGCCAATTGTTAGTAAAGCTGATATTTTCCTACAAAAAATGTGTATTTGATGGAGAAGTGCTGTCCACTTTTGTAGCAGAATGACTTTATTATTTTGCTGGGAAAGCTCAAGAATTGAAAGTTGGAAGACAGCAGTTGGGGGCTATAAATTTTGTATTAATGTGACAACATGGACCGAGATTTATGAGTTCTGATGTAATGCAATCTTTTAGTAAAAACAATTTACTTTCTTACGCACCACTCAGTGATTTGATCCTGACTTTATATTAGTTTTTTTTTTAAGAGAATGCATCTTTTAGAATGTTATTTGTTTTTTCAAGTGTTTGTTAAAAGAGGCAGACAGTTAAGGAATCTTGGGTTTACAATTGCAACAGAATGTTAATGTTATCAAATGATTTTTAAAGAGAGTATAAAGTGCCAAGGAAGAGTTTGGCTGGCAATAAATTCCGATAATGACATATTTTGATATAAATGTTTTCAAAGTCAATATTAATTTTTAAAGATACACATATATGTATATATTACACACACACACACACACACATATATATATATATATTCATTTTTATCCCATGAATATGTCAGTCTTTGGTCAAGCATTGTATTAAAGTTTCAGGATGTGACATGGTGTATTTCACAGAGCAAGGAATAGTACCAATTTGCAGAGACCAAGTTATGTGGACATTTTCGAGAACACTAAAGTGACTTCAGTTGCACAAGGTCCCAGGAGCATGCCAAAGACTACTTCACGATGGAGGGACATCCTTTCACTCCGAGTCACAGAATGTCCCAAGAAAAAAGAGAAGGCGTTGTATTTTGGTCAATCCACAAAGGCATAGGCTTTCATCTTTACTTCTAAAATTCTTTCATGGACACCCTCAATCCCACCATGCTGCTCAGCATAGCAGTAACTAGGTTCCAGTGTTACACAGCATTCGCACAATGAACACAAGGATCCCAACATCTTGAAACACTATCAGTGGCCTAAGAAATGAGAAACACTGCTACATAACGATGGACTACTGGGTACAGGATGACTGACTGAAAGCACAGATGTCCTGACTCCAGTGGTGAAGGGCAGCATTTTCCACAGAGCCCCAAGAGGTGGTTAGGCTGGAAAGTTGGGTAGCCTTCTGATCTACCTATAAACTTAGGGTTTTAAAGAACAGAACAAAATAGAACAGAAGACTCTTCTAATCGCCAGTCTTGTGCAACGTCACCATTACATCAGGATCTTAATCAATGAAACAGCTCTGAGGTGGGGGCTGGTGCTCAGTGGATAGCACACTTGTTGCATACGCATGGGGGTCAGTGATGGTGCTGATGGGTGCTGATGGGGCTTACATGCAGCACTCATATGAATGTTCAGTTGCCTGGTATCCCAATACTTGGGAGGAGAGACTTGAGGCTCCTAAAACAAGCTGGCTACCTGGGCTTTTGGGGCCAAGAAGCTCCAGTGTCAGTAAAAGACACTATATCAGTAAACAAAATATAGGGTGAAGAAGGCATGTGACACCAGCCTCTGGCCTGGACACATGTGCACAAGTGTGTCCCTCCCACAATCATGTACACACGCATGAACATGCATCACACATACTCCAGAACAAAACCTGATGGCTCATCATTGCATCTGAAAAGTTGGTTCCTAGCCCTCTCTTGCCCTAGAACCTGAGCTACTCTATAAGGTCAAGACACCCACCTACCCATTCACCACTACCAGACCTTTCTTTGGCAATGTTGTGATGCAGTCAGGGCAAGAGTCATTTTGAGGTCTCCCCTTGGGAGACCTAATGTGTTGCCAGAGTTAAGGAGGTACAGGGAAGCCTCTTATTCCCAGGCTTCTGTCTTTTCTTCCTTAGAATTTAGAACGAGATCATACCCATAAAGCTAACATACCTATTAGCATCATTGATAAGTTTCCCAGCAGTACACAGAGGAACTTGCCTTATATGCACTGGCATTTGTGGTCAGTCCCTATCTGGCCTTTGACTTGGTTCTTTATTATTAATTACTATTGCTTACTTTCTCGCTAACTTCCAAGTTTGCAGTGAAATATAATTCCCTGTATTTCTTCCACCTGGTATAAGGAGACTTAACAGATAATCTTTATTTTACATAAATTGAACCAAATAATGAAAACAATCTAATTATCTAATGAGACTATTATAACCTTGATACTTAAGGGGATAATAACAATGCCAGAAATGAAGTCACAGGGGGCAAGTCCACAAAAATATAGATGTGAAATCTTAATGAATACTATCTTATTGAATAAAGTGCACATTAAAAGACCTGGAATGGAGCAGGGGTTAGTCCAAGGATTTAATAGTCTAGCACAGACAATCTATGTCATTGCCCTAGTCTGGCTTTTTGTTGCTGTACCAAAATATCTGAAGCGAATTACTTAGGAAGAAAAAAGTTTATTCTGGATCATAGTTCTGATCCAAGATTAGCCACTTGCATCCAGTGGTGGGCCTCTGGTCAAGCCCCGAGATGATGTTCATACCCTGTGTCAAGAGACAAACATGCTCATCTCCTCTTGACCTTCTTCCCACTCTTCTGTTCCACCTTTTATTTTTTATGGGATCATGAACTAAACCTAGAGCTGTGTACATGCTAGGCAAGGGCTCTACCACTGAGTAGTACCTCAGACCTTCCTTTTACTTCAAAGAAAGCCACCAGGACACACAGGTTTCCTAACACTCTTGTGGCTTTACCTAAATGTTAATCACCTCCAATAGGCTAGATCTCTAAATACCACCGTCAGATTAAATCTCACCATTTAAATACCTCTTGGTGGGGATTAAACTCAGCACTTTAACTCTTAGGGAACACACTGAATATTTGAATCATAGTTAGACATGCCGAATTAGTAGATGGTAGAGATAATTTTCATGCTACTTTGCAAGACAATGAGAAAGTATAAACAAAAGTTCAATGTGTCTCTGTTTCTCTTTCTCTCCACACAAACAGACAATCAAAGCCATAATTACATATATACACACTACACACATAAACACATAATCATATACATATATACCACACAGACATAAACACACATATCACATACACACAAACACACACCAACTCATAATCACATACATATACATCACACATACATAAACACACACATACATAAAAACAAATATCACACACTCATATCAATACACACAGAAACTCATAATCACATACATACATACACACATATGAACACAAATGTATCCATAAACACACAAACTCCATACACATAAGCATACACACAAACACATACATAAACAAATACACATACATACCATACACACATAAACACACTTCCCCCCCACATAAATACATACAACATAAACACACACATACATACCACAAACAGAGGCCCTCAATTTCATAAATGCAAAACTAGGAAGGAAACCTCCTTAGCCTGATACAGGGTATCTATCACAAGTGCCCTCTTCCTCTGAGAGGAAGCCTTAGGTTTAGTGAAGAAATTTAAATCTATTTTAATATTAAATACTCTTGAAGTTCATTTTTATCTTATTTAATATCAAGAATATTTTAAATCATCTTGCAGTTTAATGTATATTAGCAAAATGTTCTGGAAAAAATATTATGAGAATTGGGAAAATGAGGAAACCTTATCAGAAACAACAAGCTATTCTATGCACACTCCAAGAGAATACACAGAGAGCCTAAGAGAGGCCATAGGGTTCCCTTAGAAAGTCTCAGCACAGATCTGATTAGATGAAGATACAGCCTGCATTCAATAATGGAAACACAGTCAGTGTTGTATAGATATCAGTGTCCCCCTCACAAGTATCCATACAGTAATGTGATCAGAAGGGGGGGCAAAAGGAATTACTGCTTGGTTAGCTTTCACTTGCTTCCCGTGCATTGAAATAACATCGTGTGGTATCTACCACGCTTCACTGTTTTTACGAATTGTTTGAGACGGCGGACAAGTGAAATGGATTTGAAGGCTAGTGGTGTGAGTTTGATTGGCTTCCCACTAACTCCTGCAGCCGTGAGTTCTAGCACTTTTCCAGCATTAAGCCTCCTTTCCTCACTTAGGCAACAGCAGGCATTCTTAAGAGTTTTAAGTTTAAAGGTAACATGAGTCTAGTAACATCTACCTCACTGACACCAGGACTGTCCCCTATGCCTACCACACACAAACTAGCTGGCCTAGTAACTGTCTCTGTTGCTGTGAGAAATACCATGACCAAAAGCAAGTTAGGGAGGAAGGGATTTATCTGGTGTGTAGGGCACCACCCACACCATGGGGGAAGCCAGGAAAGGAACTCCAGGTAGGAGTCTGGAGGCAGAAACTGAAACAGAGGCCATAGAGGGATACTGCTCACTGGCTTGCTCTTCACAGATCGCTCAGACAGCTCTCTTATACACTCAAGACCACTTGCTGATATCCACCATTAATCAAGAAAATTCCCCACCAATAAATCTACACGCCAGTCTGATAAAGGTAATTCCACATTTAAGGGTCCCTATGTGACTAATTTGTGTCAAGGCAACAAAAACTAACCAGTGTACCAGCTTTCAGGCTTAGCCTTCTTGGGTCAATAATTCTCAGATTAGAATAGAGCAGAGAAGGTATGTCCCACAGAGATTTAACAGAATCAAAACATCACTTCCATATAAGCTTTCTTCACAGACACAATGGATTCTGAACTTTCCTTCTATATTTATATTACCCTATTTAATTTACTAGAATTGACACATCCTTCTTGCTATAAGTGATACACAATCAATGAAGTACCATCTCACACCTTCTTACAAAACTCCATCCCTTCCATGCTTCATAGAGGACAGTCACAGTATATGGGGAGTCCTAGTTTTCTTTCCTTTTCTGATCAGATTCAGAATTACTCCTGTTGCATGAAACTCTTCTGTTTAAAGATGTATTAAAATCTCCTCATTTATTTTTCCCCCTTCCTTTTTCAAGAAAATAAAAATGAAAACTCTCAATCACAAAAATATGTGGGTTTATATAAATTGTGAAACATTTCTTGCTAAAGGGCAGACTGTCTTCAGGGTCACTGGCAATGCTAACATGCATTAGCTTAGAGCCAAAGTCTATTCTATGGGACTTGCTGGACAGCTAGTCCAGCCAATTGACATGTTTCAGGTCAGTAAAAGACTCTTAAAAACAACACAAACAAACAAAAGATGGAGAACTCCAAAAGGAACAACAGCCAAGTGTGTTCTCCAGTCTACAGCATCTCACATGCACATGCATGCATGCATGCACTCGCATATACACACAAGCATGTACATGCATATGAACATGCATGCACACACCTCCATAGAAAACAAATACAAACTAACTCATTAAAATATAAACAAAAAAACCTGATTGATAAGAAGGACCATGCTCCACCATGGAGCATCTCCATTGTTCCCTTGCAGTGGCTGGTGCCTGGCACTTCTGCACTTGTGGCTACATAGCTCCCATCTCTGCCTGTGTGCTCTCAGCTTCCCCCTGTTTCTCTAGGAAGGATCCACTCACATAATTGAGGATGGCTATCTCATCTCTAGACTGACAGTTCAATTATGATCATCTGTAAATATTCTTTTGCACGTAAGTCAGGTTCCAGGGATGATGGTGTGATGTCTTAGTTCACAACTCAACCCACTGTGGTGAGCTGGTACATTTTTCTCCTCAAAGTGAACACAGATGCATCCTGGATTTAGAGATACTCCCAAGTTCTTGAAAACAAGGATCAGGTTCTTGAACGTAAGAGTCAGGTGGGAAGATTCTAAGTATAACTCTACTTTTCTTTCTTTCTCTTTCCCTCCCTCCCTACCTCTCTCTCTCTGTCTCTCTCTGTCTCTGTCTCTCCCTCTCCCTCCCCCCTCTCTCTTTCTTTTTGGTTTTTCAAGACAGGGTTTCTCTGTGTAGCCCTGGCTGTCCTGGAGCTCACTCTGTAGACCAGGCTGGCTGCGAACTCAGAAATCCGCCTGCCTCTGCCTCCCAAGTGCTGGGATTAAAGGTGTGCGCCACCACTGCCCGGCATATAACTCTATCTTTAACCAGCACCCTGAGAGGTTTAGCAAGGGGACCTCAATCTTCCATTGGTTCCCTACCCTGGGGTGGCAGAGAAATCAAGGTTCTTTTGGTTGTCAGATGAACAGAGCTTGACCCATATCTGCTGGTCAGAGCTGATGGGAGGAGAGCCAAATGAACTGACAAGGCCAAGGCCACAAGGTTGGCTTCAGTGAGATGCTTGTCCTTCAGAAGTAGAGCAGAGCAACCAAGACCCTGTTGAAGTGACACAGAGGCAACTCAGCCCTATTTCTCAGAGAAATCCAGCAATCTGAGCCTTTCCATAATGCCTGCTTCATTTAGAAAACAAGCCTCATGGTAAGAGACAAAAGCAAGTAGGACCATGAAGTATCAAGCAAGGTATGGTACATTTGTGATATAATTTAATATTCCTAAGCAAGGATTCTGGCTAAATGACTTTGACATAAGTGTGGATGCTAAGAACAACCAAGGTGCCCCCAGTCTTAAACCATTTATGAGCATTGCCACGGAATCAAAGGATCCCTGGAGATGAAGGGGCTTGAGGGCTCAAAGCCACATTTGCTTTGTTTGCAATTATTACAGCTATTTTAGGGATGTGTTTTTGCTTTGACAAATTTATCCCAAAAGAACATCGAATTTTTAAGGTGGAGAATAGCATAGAAGGTTGTATTTCACAAGACGGGGCTGCATGTGCTCTGTACCAGGCAGATGTCTCTCCTGTTTACTGATGCCGTTTGTCAGCTTTTTTTAAGGAAAAAAGAAAGTTGCGCGCAAGTTTTTTTTTTCCTTTCTTCTTTTTAATGAGCAATCTGCTCAGGACTGGCAAACATAAAGAGAATTAACTTAAACAGATAATTTATGTTTAGCAGGTGCACCATCTTTCTCTCGTGCTGTGTATTTGTGCTATACCTCAGTCAAAATGAGCTCAGGAAAAGAGTTTGCCTATGTGGATTTCCAAAATCAAACATGGTATTTTCTGATGGAGGCAGGGGAGAGGATTAGTGTGAGAATTAACCCTGGGCCACAGCAAGGTTTCAAGATGGCAGTCTGCCACCACGAGGCTGCTGGTGCCCCCTGCTGAAGTAAGGCAGAACTTGTGGGACTTGGGAAAGGAATCTAAGGAATACTTGACTTGTGCACTTTCCAGGGCAAGAGCAGGAAGGTGCTCTGGAAGCCTATACTGTTGAGAGAGACTGAATCTGGGGATGGGGCTTCCGACTTTTTCCTCTTGGGATGGTTTTGACTGATGGGGAGCGGGAGGGGTGCAGACCTTTGACGAAGCAAGCCCTGTGGGCTGCAGCCACAGCACGCCACAGTCCCTACAGGTTTGTGATCAGAACTGGAGCATGAATGATGGGTCCTGATTTCGATCCAGGCTCTAAGCCACTGGCATGCTCAGTCTTTGGAGGACACACACCTTTGCTCCTCACCAGTCTTTATGTTAAGCATTTAGTTCTGTTCTGTGTTGTGAGGTGATTAGCTTTCAAGCTGGAGTGGTTTGTGTATCAAAATTTCTTATCTTCTTTAAAAAGTAAATTATTTTATTATTCATTGATGTGTGTGTGTGTGTGTGTGTGTGTGTGTGTGTGTGTGTGTGTGTTCGCAGGGGCCAGTACAGGTAGCTGTGAGCTGTCCGACTTGGGCCCAAGTGCTCTTGGCCACTGAATCATCATCTCTCCAGCCCCTGTACTGTCTTCTTACAGCAGCGCTTTTACTATTTCTAGGAGATGCCTTGGAAAGGCCAAATAGTAAGCGCTTTCAGTGTGAGGCCCATCCAATCAACTTGCACGTATTTACTTTATGTTACTTGGATGAAATTTTATTGACTTGTGTGTCATTTACATAGCTCACAAGTTCTATTCTAAGTTTACAATCTCTTGATAACATAAAATACATTCATAGCCCACAGGCTATATGAAAATAAGGTGTTGGCCATGTTTAGCCACAGGACCATAATTTGCTGACCTCTAAGGCATTTGTACAGAAGCAGGTGTAGTATTTAAAGACGTGCAATAGCAAAGCTGGGAGTAAAAGTAGAAGGTAGTAACAATGACAGTGTCTATTGAAATCGATTACATAAACAGGCAAATGTTGGCTGCTGTGATGACAGACTCAGGTAAAGGTAAGGGAACTGGGCAATTCTGTTAGTCCTCTTATGAATGAATCTTGTGTGTGTACGAGCATGCACATACATACATATATGTATATACATATGTATGTATATGTACATACATGTAGAGACCAAAGGTTGTGTGTCCTGAATTATGACACTCCATGTTATTTTTGAGACAGGGGCTCTCACTAAAGTGTTCCCTCGCTGGCTAGCCAGTAAGCTCTGGGGATTCTCCTGTCTTTCCCTCATTGAAACTGTGGTTGCAGATGTGCACTACCATCCCTCACATTTTTAATATGAATGCTAGGGATTCAATCTCAGTTCTCCATACTTGTATGACAGCCACTTTATTGGCCGAGCCATCTCCCCAGACTTACCTTTAACTTCTTTAATCTGAGTTTTTCACATAGAAAATAATGGAAATGAATTTTAAAACCTCTAAGATAATTTTAGCCCTTGAGACCTCCCCGGTTTTGTCTGTAACTTCTTTACTTCCACTTTTTAAATATTGCTTATTGTTTCACTTTTGTAACTCACAATTACAAGAGGCAAGATGGTAAGTCAAGAGGCGATTGCTGCAACTGACAGCAAGCCTGCATGTGAAGCACCTGTGTTAGTGGGAAAGCACAGCCCACCAATGAGCTGCAGCTAGTCTCATTGAGCATGCAGTCTGAAAAAGTGAAGAAATATAAAACCAAAGTCAAATATAAATTATGCAGCAGAGAAGGCCAATTACAAGAAAGACAGAAATATTTGGCTATTCAGTCTGCCTTGTGCTGTCATCAAAAGCGCTTGTCGAGCTGGGCTCTCACAGCGGGTCCTGGATGTCTACTGATTCAGACTTTGATGGTGGGCAAGCTGCATGTTAGAGTATGATATAATTACAGTTGCACTTTTTTTTTGGGGGGGGG
>JADRCD010178875.1:0-12371 GCA_019843815.1 Montemys delectorum
TCACTGTATGTATAAAGAACGGTACAGGATCGGAGTTTTATCATCACAATTCATTTGAGCGTTTTTAAAATTAAAAACTCCAAATACTGTGTGTGCTTCCTTTAATATGCTAGGCATTACATTTATTCCTTTGAAGCCTCCTTTTTTGAGAGATATTTACGAAGACTCTTTTTACTTAGAATAAATCAGTATCAATTTTTTAGGAACGCTTAACAGCTTAAACTCAAGTACCCGCCTTGAACTTGACCTAATCCACCGACAGAACTGAAATCCACGTGCCAGGACACCCTCTTGTTCTTTAATTCTATTTTTTTCAGGGGCAATGTAACCCTACTGGCTCTACGATTAATTTCAATTACATCGATTCTTTGTTTCAAAAGCCTGTTGCGCTTCCAGATCTGGACTTCACACTTACTTCGCAACGATTCGAGTCACAAATAATTTACAATTTCATATTTTCAGAGAAAAGCTTGGGGAAGGTGCCTGGAGGAAGAAAGACAATGACTTGGAGAGTCCTTCAGGCCAAGCTGGTGAGGCCGTAGAGGTAAAGAATAGAAAGGCAGAGGGGGCGTGGCTCGGGATACAGCCGGGCAGGTGGGCGTGGTGCTGGAAGGGCGTGGCTCTGGGAGCCAGTGGAGGTGCGCAGGGGAATTTGAGAGGTACCACGAAAGGGGAGCGGAGAGGGCGGACCTTGCTGAGAAAGGAGGGGGGCTGGAATAGAACCTTCGAGAGGGCACTCTAAGCCTCCAGAGGGGGCGGAGGCCTTGGTGCGCTGGAGACGCGCACAGGGAAGACCTTTTGCCTAGCATGCCCTGCCTCACCTGCGATGTCTAAGATGTCTAAGCTGTCCATTGAGGAAACCTACCTCGGCCGCGTTTCTCCGCTGAATTCTAGGCTAATACCAGAAAGGACCAGAGGATGCCCACCCGGAGCCTGAGCCGCCGCCCTGGACCTGCGCAAGCGCGGAGCCCTCCAGCTGGCCGAAGAGCACGCCCCGCCCAGGCCTCGCTGTCCTGCGCAAGCGCAGTGTGTATGAACTCCGTGTAGGGTGCTGCGCCCAGCCAGGAGACAGAGCGGGCTTGTCGCTCAGCGCAAGCGCGTTTGATGTCCCTGCTTCTGGCCGATTGGATCCGGCCTCGAGGCGGCAAGAAGCAGGTGAGGGAGTGTAAGGATAGGCTCACCCGGAGATTTGTGGGAGGACTGGACTTTGGGTCGGAGGCCACAGGTGGTGTAGACCGCGCCCCCAGCGGATTCGAACCGAGGCAGTAGTCGGCCGGCAGAGGCAGGAGTGCGTACTAGCGCCGTCCTGAGTGTACCCGGGACTGCCGGTGTGTTTGATGGCCCTCTCCGAATACCTAATTACCTAGTTTTGATCCGAATCAGCGTCTGCAGAATGGGGCCTCCTACAGGATCTGGGACCAAGTTTTTTTTTTTTGATCGTGGAACCAACACAGCTACTGAGGCACAAGACACACCAGAGCCCCTAAGTCCTGAAGCCCCCTGTGCTGAAGGGGTTGGGGGGCGGAGGGGGGCGCAATCACTGACATCAGGTGACCTTGACCTCAGTAAGGTTTCTTAAGCTTTCTCCACTAGCAATCCCATCCTACTCGGAAAAAAAAAATTTTTTTATGCGACTCTAGGTATCTAAAATAGGCACACAAATCAAACATTTACTGATAAATGAATCAGAAGGGAATTTATTGTAAAACTCAGCATGCACATAATTTGACCACTTATTAGAGACAAAAGCAGATTTCCGTAACTAATTAGGTGGATGCGTTTGTCCAATATAATCTAGATACTATAATTTAGTACATGCTGAGAAATGATAGGAAACTATTAAAAATTCGTTGTTTTCTGTAATTAAACCATCCTGCTTCGGTGCGTGCAGTAGGAACACCACAGCTCATAACATAATAGTCCCAAACCTGCTGTGAGGCATCACAGGGTTTGTGAGGCTCGTGCAAACCACATCTGTGGTGCCCTCGGACCAACGGTGCAGTGGAGTCACACAGTGCACGGTGGGGATCTGCTACCAGAGACGCTGTGGATTCGTTACATGTGAGTTAGAATTAATTTTGGTCATCGCGTGGTTGAAAGCCTTTTACCATTGCCCAATTCTCTGTGACTCCAACATTCCGTTACGGGACGGTGTCGTGTATCACAATTTAAGATGTCTTGGGTTAGAGCATCATGGGCTGAATGAGAAGCCCTCAAAAGAGGCCAGGTGCTGACTGATTTTAAGTGGAGAGGGTAAGGCTGAAGCTGAAGCCAAGGGGATGGCTCTGTGTGAGGAAGCTGAACTGCAGGCAAGGGATGGCTCTGTGTGAGGACGTGGTCTTTTATCAAAATGGCCCAGTTTTCCAGTTCCACCAGAGGAGGAGGCCGAAGCACTGAGCCAGGATGCTACGGTTTGGAAAGAGTTTCCCACAATCTTACAGGGCCAAGAAAACTGTCCTCAGAGGCCCCAGTACAACAGGCTGGGTAAGCAGCCTAATCTCAAAAGCCTGCTGGTACCACCTAGCTCAGTCTCCAGGCACTAGGATCAACCCTTGATAAGCTAACATAGGAAAGGGGACCTGTGTGGTTGAATGAAGAATGGTGGTCTTGTAAGTACAGCATAAGAAGCAGATTCTAGGGACTGGAGATGGCTTAGCAGTTAAGAGCACTTACTGATCTTGTAGAAGACCCACGTTTGGTTCCCAGCACCCATGTCAGGTGGCTCACAAACCACCTGTAAGCTCCAGGTGGGGGTTCAGTGCCTCTGGCCTCTCCGGGTAGCTACACGCTTGCACAAATCCACACACAAATATACACACCTACACCTAATCTTAAAAAATAAAAATAAATCCTTTTAGCCAGGCATGGTGGCGCACACCTTTAAGCCCAGCACTTGGGAGACAGAGGCAGACAGATCTCAAGAGTTCAAAACCAGCCTGGTCTACAGGGTGAGTTCCGGGATAGCCAGGACTATACAGAGAAATCCTGTCTCGAACAAGCAGGAAAAAATTTTTTTTTTCTTTTTAAAAAGTGGAGTGTGGTACCTGCAGAGAGGTCTCAGTGGCTAAGAGTACTTGCGGCTCTTGCAGTGGTCCTGAATTGAATTCCTAGCATCCGGATTGGACACCTTCCAAGTACCTGTAATTCCAGTCCCAGGGGGATCTGATGCCCTCGTCTGGCCTCCATGGGCACCTGAATGCCTGTAGTATACATACGGATAAGCAGGCACACCCAGAGGTTTTTGTTTGTTTTGTTTTGTTTTTTTGTTTTTGTTCTTAATTGGATTCTGATGCAGCTACCTTCCTTTTAATCCCTGGTTGGCTTGACAACCTGCCTGTTAAAGAAGACACTGGATGGTGTAAGCCGCTGGTGGCAGAGTGCTAGCCAGTTCTTAAGGTCTTTAATCATTTCTGACAGCTCTGAGGAGAAGTACGGGAAACTTTTTAAGTGGAAGACTTAGGATTGATGATTATTTACCACCCCCCCCCCCCACACACACACACAAAAGCTCAGCCATGGAAACTGCCATGCAGCAGAAATCATCCTACAGGGGGCTGGAGAGATGGCTCAGCAGTTAAGAACCCTGACTATTCTTGCAGAGGTCCTGAGTTCAATTCCCAGCAACCGCATGGTGGCTCACAACCATCTGTCATGGGATCTGATGTCTTCTGGTGCTGTCTAAAGACAGCCACAGTGTACTTACATTAAATAAATAAACAAATCTTACAGGTCCGCTGTACTAAGCAATAGTCCTGCTTGTGTGTCTGGAGGTGGGGAAGGCCAAGAACGGGCAACAGGCAGCAGGCCTCCTGCTGTATCATGGCTGCAGGGGAGAACACTAGAGAACGCTGAATTCACTTTCATAACAAACATACTCTGAGAACACAAACACACTAGCCATAGGGGCCCCAGTCCTTTGTTTCCGGAAAGAGAACTGCCAAAGAGAGCCACCCTTCCAACCTACCCTCGTACACATCTTCTCTTTTGGCCATTCTCTTTCTTACAGGACTTGCTTTAAATATTGAAAGCACTTAAGGGATGGGGATGCAGTTTGGTTGGCAGAGTGTTTGCCTGATATACATAAAGCTCTGGTTTGATTCCCCAGCAACTGCATAAAACAGGTAGAGTGGCATATGCCTTCATCGTGGTCCTCAGAATTAATACTCAGCTGGGCGGTGGTGGCGCAAATAATCCCAGCACTTGGGAGGCAGAGACAGGCAGATCTCTGTGTTTGAGGCCAGCCTGGTCTACAGAGTGAGTTCCAGGACAGCCAGGGCTACACAGAGAAACCCTGTCTCAAATAAATGAATAAATAAATAGTAAATGGGATTTTGGCTACATAAGGCCCTGCTGAAAAAGTTAAATAAATAACTGCAGAAAGCAATTCCACAACTATACATACACATAATTTATAAAAAGAACAACCACCAACAAGTTATAGCTTAAAAGTATTTTTTACAAAGCCAGGCATGGTGGCACATGACATTAATGCCAGCACTCAGGAGGAAGAGGCAGGTAGAGGTCTACTTAGTGAGTTCCAGGATAGCCAGGGCTATGTAAGGAAATCCAGGCTTAAAAACAAACAAACAAACAAACAAACAAGCTAGGAAGTGGTGGTGCATGCCTTTAATCCCAGCACTCAAGAGGCAGAAGCAAGTGGATCTCAAGGAGTTCGAGGCCAGCCTGATCTACATAGCTAGTTCCAGGACAGCCGAAGCTATACAAAGAAACTATCTCAAAAAAAAAACAAAACAATTTTTATTTTTATATGTGCTACTGGAGACTGGACCTAGGGCCACACATATGCTGGGTCCTGGCAATATTTTGTGTAAACTTGACACAAGCAAGGGTCATCTTGGAAGATGACCATCCATTGATAAGACACTCACCATCAGATCACTTGCTGACAAGTCTCTGGGCAATTTCTTGATTATCAATTGTTTTGGGAGAGCCCAGATCACCGTGGGTGGCAGTGCTACTCCTGGGCAGGTGGTTCTGAGTTCTATAGGATGGTAAGAGCCAGAAGATCAGGGAGTTTGCCGTGAGACTATGTCTCCTCCTAATGCCGGAAGCTACACCCGTAAAGCCTCACCAACATGGATGCCCAAACATGAGCTGAACAAGGATGGCATGGATGGACACGGCGGAGTGGATGGGGGCAAGCCCACGAAGCCACAGTCATATACAAAGAACAATAGGCAGCTGAAGAAAGCTGGGAATGGGAGAGGGGGGTCTATCTCGGGGAAGAGCACGCTAATTGGTTGTCTGGTGTCACATGATCATCCCTGAGAACATACAAGTAACATTCTAGGGACTAAGAATAAGTTATATTTAGAATATATCTATATCTATGTACATATGTGTGTATGCATATACATATACATATTTCATAACAATTATTGAAACGAGGCCATGTACTTAAGAGTTGGGAAGGAAGAAAAGGGACAGAGAACTGTAATTATATTGTAATCTCAAAAATAAAAAAATTAAAAAAAGAAAAAGGGAAAGGGCTGGCGAGATGGCTCAGCGGGTAAGAGCACTGACTGCTCTCCCGAAGGTCCTATGTTTAGATCCCAGCAACCACATGGTGGCTCACAACCACCTGTAATGAGATCTGACGCCCTCTTCTGGTGCATCTGAAGACAGCTACAGTGAATTACGCCAGAGTGAGGGGGGCCAGAGCGAGTGGGGCCTGATGAGCAGGGCGGGGCCGGCAGAGGTCCTGAGTTCAATTCCCAGCAAGCACACACATGATGGCTTACAGCCATCTGTACAGCTACAGCGTACTCATACAAATAAATAAATAAATAAATATACCAAGAAAGGATCTGTAGTGATTGATTAGCTGGAGCTAAAGAATCAGCTAGGATTAACAGAGACCAGAACCACTACAGCAAAGCCTTTGCTTTAGGGTGACAACTGATGCTGATTAGCTGGGGTGAGATGTTAGCAGCGATTAAGAGACCAGCATTGTGGAGCAGTGTGGGGCAGTGGTCTGCTCAGGTAACTTAAGCTCAGTCGAGTATTTGGCTTTGAGCCCTGGACCCCTGTGGGCAATTTCTGCTTGCAGGGGGCAGAAGGAGCTGGGCCATAACTCCTGAGTCTTTGGTTCCTGTTTCAGTCACAACCCCTCACAGCTGCTCCTGCAGATGTGTGCTCTGTCAGGCAGACAATGCCCCCAAGCTCCCAGCATTCTAGCTGGACCCTACCCCCAGTCATCTGACCACAGCCAGACATGCCACGCCCCATACAATAAAAAGGGCGGTTTGCCCCCTCCTCTCTCTCTCACCTCTCACTCTCATTCTCTTACTCTTCCCCCTCTCTCTTTGTCTCCTCTCTGCTCTCCCTCTCCTCTCTTTCGTGCTCTTCGTTCTCTTCTCTTGCTTTCTTCCTCTCCTTTCTCTCTCACTCTCCTTCCTCTCCTTTCCTTCTCTCTACTTAACCAGCCTATTTTCTCTTTCCTACAATAAAATAACTCATTCATACATGGCCTCCTTTTTAACTAACGTGCTGTGCAGCCACAGGTCAACACCAGGGGAGAGAGAGAGACCCAGGCCTCAGCAGCAGGCCCTGCTCTTGGTAAAACACAGCGATCATTGAAGTGAAACCTGGGGGGTGGAGGGTGGGAATATTTCCTCAGGCTCATCACACGGAAGCTGAGTTCCAGAATGGGTAGTGCTACATCTGATGCTGTGGCTGAACTCGGTAATGTGTAAGACTCACTCAGGCGGTGCTGCTGGTTGTGAAGGCATGAAGGGTTGGGAAAGCAGCTGAGGTGTGGCACTGTGTGGCGGGGGCCTTGAGGTCCTGAAGAGAAACTAGGAGAGGCCAATGGTAAAGGTGGACCTCAGCATATTGGAGATGCCAGTACCAAGGACAGTGGCAGCCATAGCGTGGAACTAGCCTGAGCTTGTGAGGTATGTGAGCTGTGGAGAGCAGAGCTGGAGCAGTGTTACGGGAAATATTAAAAAGAACAGGAAGTTCCCGCGATATGCTGGACACCATATATCTGCGGGCCGTATGGCACCAGCGGGGTCTCATCTCGGCAGACTCGCTGGCCCAGAGTTCCCAAGATGTCTCCACCCAACTTACTAAGTCCCCTTGGCCGGTCGTTGCCACGTCAGCCCCATGCCATGATAGCCCACCTTGTGGTTAGCTGTCACAATACCCAGTAACCTGGTAAAATCAAAACTCTAGAAGCTTCTAATTAATCAGTCAGATTTATATATCAGTAAATTCTCAATTCACAAGATGCCCAAACAATAATTTCAGAGCCAGTTGATAATGATACAAGTTGCCCACCTAGATGAGACAAATTATTGCAGTTATTCTATCCGTATATGATATTATAGCTACCTGTGGCTATTTAAAGCCATGTGGAATCTGAATTGTCCTGTTCATCCTCCCTCTTCCTCCTCCTCTTCTCCTGTGTTGCTTCCTGTCTCTGCAACCTTTAGCTCCGCCTCCCTTTCCCCTGTCCAATCACAGGCTTCTTGTTGTATTAATACTTAAATTAATTGCACAGGGAAAATCCTGCTAAAGAGAAGCAGAGCTGCCCCATGCCCTTTGGAGCCCAGAGGATGTGAGTGGCTCCCAGACACCAAGCACCAAGCTTTCTATACTGTAGAACTTTGGTTTAGCTTTGGCCTAATTGTGACTATGTCCTGGTTCTTCCTTCTTGAAGAAAGTATTTAATGTATCCTTTATTTGACAGAGCCCACAGTTAAGAGACCTTAGTCTGTTAAAAAAGACTTTGCTGGGCCATGGTGACGCACGCTTTTAATCCCAGCACTTGGGAGGCAGAGGCAGGCGGATTTCTGAGTTTGAGGCCATCCTGGTCTACAGAGTGAGTTCCAGGACAGACAGCCAAGGCTATACAGAGAAATCCTGTCTCAAAAAAACAAAAACAAAAACAAAAACAAAAAAAAACAAACACCAAAAAAAAAAAAAAAAGAGTTTCAAAATGACACTTTTTAAAACTTGGACTTTTTTTTAAAAAATTATTTATTTCTTTCATGCATTGGTGTTTTGCTTATATGGATGTCTGTGTGAAGGTGTTGCAGGCCTTGGAACGGGTGTCAGCTGCCACGTGGGTGCTGGGAATTGACCTCAGGACCTCTGAAAGAGCAGCCAGTGCTCTTAACCTCTGAGCCATCTCTCCAGCCCTCGACACCTGGACTTTTTAAAGTGTTGAAAATGTAAGCCTGTGGGACTTTTAAAGTTGTTTATGTTTTATATTGTGATGTTAATATGATATTGTGGGGGGAGACAAAACAGGAAAGGATATGGATTGATAGGAATGCGTTGGTATATGAGGATAACAACCTCTTCTGATATGTCTGAAGATGGCTACAGTGTTACTTGCCATATGTATAAAATAAATTAAAAAAATATTTTTTAAAAAGTATCATTTTATGCATATACACGTTTAGCCTGAATATATATGTGTGTATACATATGCATATGTGTGTGTGCATATGCACATATACATATAGACATGTGTGTATGCCTATGTGTGCACACAAATGAGTGCGATGCCTGCAGAGGCCAGAAGGGGCTGTCATGTCCTAGCCACCATTGTGAGTACTGGATATTAAACCTGGATGCTCCAGGAGAGCAGCCAATTCTCTTAACCACTCTGGGGCATTTTATTAATGATTGATGTAGGAGGGTCCATTCACTGTGGACAGTGCCAGCTCTGGGAAGGTGGTCCTGGATTGCCACGGTGATATTGTTAAACTGCTTTGGCTCCTGGCAGATTGCATGTGCACTGCACCTGCCTATGAGCTCTCTGGATTCGCCAATGAAAGACATACACAGGCCAGCTAATTTTGATATGCCTTGACCAGCTCAATGGCTGGGCATGTCTAAATCTACCTATGGCTAGTACACACTCCCTTCCTGTATTCCTGGCTCAACACCTTCTAAATCTATGTTTTATCTTTGGTGCCCTGTTACCTTCTGGTCAGCGCCCCAACAGGGCCACATTCCCTTTCCACCTACATTGCTGGTTGATTTCTCTCCTTCTCAGCTCTTAAATCTGACCCCTCTGTCTCTGAGTCATGGCAATTCCTCTTCTCCCCACCTCCCCAACCTCTTCCTCTTGCCCATACAATCTGAAAACCCCCACCTCCGTCTCCCTGCCCAACCATTGGCTGTACAGCAATTCTTTATTACTAATTGAATCCAGCTGGGGGCAGGGACCCTCAGATCTGGCAGTGACTTTGGGAGCTGAATTAAGACAATGCATTAGAACCAATTCCCAGCTCTGGGTTGTCTAAAAGAAGCAGGCTGAGCAAGCCAGGAGGAACAAGCCAGTAAAAAGGATCCCTCCGTGGCTTCTGCTTCATCGCCTGCCTCCAGGTTCCTGCCTCGAGTCTCTGCCCTCGGTGCTGATCTGTTTCTTGGAAGTTAGATGCTTGTACCCTTTCTTCCCCAAATTGCTTCTGGTCTTGGTGCTGATCACAGGAATAGAAACCCAACTAAGACAAGCTTTCAGCGACATCTCAGCCTCCCTTTTATCGCTGTTGTGTGTTCATGTGTGCGCACGTGAATGTAGAGATCAGTGGGCAAGCTCAGGTGGACTCACCTTTTTTCTTTTTCCTTCGAGACATTGTTTCTCATGGGCCAGGAACTTACCAAGTAGGCTAGGCTCTCCAACACCTTCTCTAGTTTACTTTGAAACAGGTTCTTCCTTTCTTCCTTTCTTCCTTTCTTCCTTTCTTCCTTCCTTCCTTCCTTCCTTCCTTCCTTCCTTCCTTTCTTTCCTTCTTTTTTTCCGAGACAGGGTTTCTCCATATAGCCCTGGCTGTCCTGGAACTCACTTTGTAGACCAGGCTGGCCTCGAACTCAGAAATCTGCCTGCCTCTGCCTCAAAAAGTGCTGGGATTAAAGGTGTGCGCCACCACTGCCCGGCTGCTGAAACAGGTTCTCTCTTATTTGACCAGACTGGCCTTGATTTCATGATCTTCTTGCCTCAGATTCCTGAGATCTGAGTAGCTGGGATTTCAAGCCGGTGCCTAAAGACCCAGCACAAAAATCCTTTCTGTTTCCATAAAGAGTGGGATATTTCCTGCGTTGCAGTGTGCAGAGGTAGCATTGCACCACCGTTGGAATGGGGACTCTAAAGGAAGTCCAGAGCTCAGACCTTAGCTTTGACACTTGCCAGTGATGTAATGGGATGATCTTCCTTTGAACCTCAGGTTTCCTCATGGCAAGATGCCTTTTCCTTTGACAGGCCACACCTATGACCTTCTTCCCCTGGCCAGGAAGTGTCACATGTATCCTTTGATGAGCTGCACCATGGGTGCCTTGCTGCTTTATGGATGCTCCCTCTTAGCAAACGGTGCAAAGCTGCCACCAGCAGCTTCAAGCTCGGGAACATGCCCATCAGGCATCGTCTTTGCCTTGAGGACCTAGAGCTCTGCACTCCTGATCAGCTCTGAGGCGCTGGAGCTGTCAGGCCTGATTGCTGAGCACATGGATCCCGAAGGAGTTCCCTGCCTGGGGTGGACACTCGGCCATCACGCTAGGTGCAGAACACTGGTGCACGTAGGTCACTATGCCAGAGGTGGGGGCGTCGTCCGTTACTCATGTTGCAAAGTCGACCTTGAATTACACCTGACTCCCTACTGGGTACAGGGACCCGACTTACTGTCCTCACCTGCACTGTCTAGTGGCAACACACACAACACACATGCACATGCATTTAACACCCATAAACATAGACACATAGACACACACAAAACCACAAATGCACACCCACCCACACACCACTACCACTACCACCACCACCACCACCACCACCACCACTACCACCACCACCACCATCTGTGACCCAGCATGCAGACTGAAAGTGAAGCTATGAAAGCCAGGGCTGAGCAAACATGTGAACTTTGTAATTGACTCGGCAGCAGGTGGCTTCTCTCTAGGAGAGTCGACAGGCACTGGTGACTCGGATCCTCAGCAGGATTCGGGTTTGTTTTAAAGGCTCTGATTACATAAGACCTGTCTTTGTCTGCCTTTGTGTGCTCTGGCTCATCTGGAGGAGCCCCACACAGACCAGAAGCAGACAGGCGGTGCTGTTCCAGTGGGGAACAGAGCCAACCAAGGCCATCTGGGTACTGCCCACAAGCTGAATTTAGAAACATGCAAAAAATCCTGCTCAAGTAAATCTTGAAGGGTGCTTCAATAGGTAAAAAATTATATTAGTTAAATAAGTGGCATAAAAATATTATATAAATACAATAAAAATACATTATGTGTATGTACAAAAATGTCACAATGAAACCCACATATAGTTTGTTCTAAAAATTATATAAGATATATTCAAAAGCACAGTAACTAGTTTAAAATGCTGTGCATGTTAATATATCACAAAAATATACCAGTGTACTCAAAGTTATTCTTTTAAATTTTATTTATCTTATTTTTTAGAGACAGGGTCTCACTAAGTAGCTGCGGCTGGCCTAGAACTCACTCTGTAGGCTAGACCAGGCTGGCTCTGAACCCATAGAGATCTGCCTCCTTCTGCTTCCTGCATGCTGGGAGTAAAAACATACACCAGCTCGCCTAGCTGGCTACTTTAAATTTTAATCCCAAAGTCATTTTGACTACATTCTCATTTCTCATTCATATCACCACTCTGTTGCACTGTTAGATTCAAGTTATTCTTTACTAAAGAAGGTTTACTCCTTCCCACTTCCTGTCATTTTTATTGGAGCTACATCAGGATCAAACCGTAGGAGTCTCAGTTTTCATCGACTTAGCAATCAGTTGTTCACTTGGAAGGATGTAGCTGAATGCTGTATGGAGTTCTGGGACCAGAGCATCCTATGAAAAGCGGACAAAGCCACGATACTGTGTGACCGTGTGAAGAACGTTTCCCATTGAGTTAAAAGAAAAACAAACAAACATACATACAAGATAGGTGAGCCTGAATTTTTTGGATGGCATCTCCTAGATTCTTCTTCTTCTTCTTCTTCTTCTTTTTTAAATTTTAAGTTCTAAAAGTCTAATTAAAACAGATGCCAAAGAGCTCCACAAAGGCACAGCGCGGCTTTCCCTTTGGATGGCTTCCGCAGCACTAGTCCCGATAGTCCTCTCACACTTTGAGAAATTTCCTGAGTACCAAGTACACGTGGTACAGTAACGGCTTGCAAGGTAGCTTTGTGTGGCTGTGCCTCGTGCTCCCCACCTCCCGCTGTCTCTAAAATTTAGAAGGTTCAGACACAAATACAAGAACAATAATCCTGTTGTTCTTGATCTGGGCCTCTATGGGTTCAGAGCGAAGAAGAAAACGGCAGGATCCTGCTCTCTGCTCCAAGCCGCTTGCTGCGTTTGTTCTTCTGGAAGGGTTTACTGGCTTCCTA
>JADRCD010178876.1:0-14217 GCA_019843815.1 Montemys delectorum
TGTGTGTGTATGTGTGTGTGTGTGTGGGTGTGTGTGTGTTGGTTTTATCTTCTGAAGAAGACTTTAAACACATTAAAGGGCAGGAACTTATTCCTATCTGGCCACTTACCTGCACATTTTTTTGCCATGAATGGCAGCTTGTATCAGGCATTAGTCTAGGCCTCATGCACTTATTATCATTTTCTTTATTCTTGAGAATTTTGCACATGTTGACAATGAGAATGACAATGTTATCATAATAACCCCCATTTCCCATGTCCAGCTCCTCCCGTAACCTTCCCCAACACTGCTAATTTTCTCCTCTCCTCTTCTTTCTCTATCTCCTCCTCTTTCTTCTCCTCCTCTTCCTCTTCTCCCTGCTCCTCCTCCTTCTTTCTCCTTACTCTTCTTCAATTCGCTAAATCCAGTTTGTACTGCCCATATGTGGTTTGGGGCCATCCACGGGAGCATGGGAATCTACAAGTGACACTCCCCAAAGTTATTCCTCTTTCCCAGCAGCTATCAATCACCAATAGCTCCTTAGTCAGGGAGGGATCAATGGAATCACCTCCCCCATCTCTGGTGGAATTTTGACTTGATCTTGTATAACACAGCGGCTATGAGTTCGTGTGCATAATAGCCACGTCGTGTCTACAAGGTAGCATCTCCCAGTGCTTCCCTCTGTCCTTTGGCTCTTAATTTTTTCCACATCCTCTTCCATGATGTTCTCTGAGCTCTGTTGAGATATAGGGATGTGTGTGTGTGTATGTGTGTATATGTGTGTGTGTGTGTGTGTGTGTGTGTGTGTGTGTGTGTCCTATTAGGACGTATCTCAACACTTTGGCTAATTATGCATCTCTGCGTTGATTGTTGCCTGCTGCAGAAAAGGAGCTTCCTTGACCCATGTTGGGAGCATTCAGGCCTCCTAAGTATAAACAAATATTTAGAAGAAATCAATAACATGACCATTCATCAAAATAGTTAATTTCAGGTGCTACCCAATGGCCTCCCCTTCTTTGGGCTCCTAAGTACTAGGAGAGAAATTCCTTTCTATAAGGCAGGTCCCCAATTCAACCTGAAGGTGGTTAATTACCTCTCTAATAGTCATGCCACTTGTGTGGCCCTGGGTATGACCTGCCTGGCAGATCAGTAGTGCAGCATGCTGGTCCTGTGCTGGGTAAGACCACTGATAACCTTTTCCCTCTGCACTGGCACTATGAGAGCTAGCCAGCAGGAAGGAAGTGTCCCGGTTGGTTTGAGATTGATGGCTTCATGTCCTACAGCCAAAGTGTGTGACATAGACTTGCTAGGTCTTTATGTGTGTGCATGTAGGGCTGGTGAGATGGCTCAGTGAGTTAAGACATGTGCCACCAAACCTGAGTTTGATCTCATGTTCTAACATGGTGGTGGGAAAGAACCAACTCATTCAAGTTGTTTTCTGATCTACGCATCCAGGCCATAACATTTTTGTATGGACACATGTGCGCGTGCACACACACACACCCCTAATAAAATGTTAAAAGAAAAAAACCAACCAATGCCAACTAAAAGATGTTAATATGACTAGTAAGATCACTTATCAGAAAAAAAAGAATGACAACTTCATATTTCTGCTTATCTGAAAGTGCCATGCATTACCACAAACTGGAAAAACTTTCGTGTGACTAGGAAAAAATATATTACAAAGGAGATCTAAGCAGATCAAAGCATTAGGCTAAAATACAAGGTTATTGAATGAAAATTTAAGGTGGAGTCATGACTCACAAATGGACATGGGAGAGAATCAACTGAATGAGTAAGAAGCAAACTGGAGATAGGCTTCCTAGAACACTAAATTAAAAGATGAAGAAATGAATGTGAAAGACTAGAACAAATGTGAATGACAGATGTCAGAGACACACCCCACAAATTACAATTCCTAAAATTAATGTGCAGAATTATGTGCAGCAAGAGCTTTACACAGATGTATTCCATTCAAGAAAAATCTTATATAAATAAATGAATGTGACTTTTATACACACACACACACACACACACACACACACATACACACTTAACCAAGAAACAGGGCTGTGTCCAGCATAAACTGATAGACAGCAATGAAGTTCAGGAAATCACCTGTTTCCCAGACCCCCCCACCCCTGTTGACTGGCTTCCTACTTGGGTATGTAAATTTCCACAGGGAAAGAGTGTCTGTCTCCAGGTTCATGCTCTTCTGACTTAGGAGGTCCAGAGGGGTAAAGAGCCTTTCTGTTCTACTTGCTTGTACCTTGCATTAATCTTCATTCATTGTTCCAGTTTCATTTTTGTTAGTATTATAAGATACCCTCGTAAAAGGCAGTGTAGGGAAAAAAATGCCTTACTTAGCTCTAGGTTATGGCCCACCACTGTGGGAAATTTACAGCAGTAGGAGTTGGAAGTAGCTGGTCACATCACACACATAGTCAAGAACAGAGGAAAATGAACGTATGACATGCTCATTTGCTTGCTTGTGCTTGATTTCTCTATTCTGAACTGCCTAAGGAATGATGCTGCCCACAGTAGACTAGGTCTTCCCATAACCAATTAACTAAGACAACACTTCACAGATATGCTCACAGGTAGACCTTCAGTAGACAATCCCTTACTCAGACTCTTCCCACATAATCTAGGTTGTGTCAAGTTGACAGTGGAAGCTAACCACCGAATTGACTTCAATTGGCTTATCTTGGGCCACACCCCAACTCCTGTATCAGTCAAAATGGTATTGAGAAGGGCTGTTGCCTCAAATGTCTTGGCGAGTGGGATGAGGAGTGGGTCAGGGAAAGACATCTTCTCAGAGGAAAGTGAGGCCACTAATTCTAAAATAAAAGAGAATGGGTGCTGGATGGCCAAATAACAACATGTTGGGCAGGTTAATAAAAGATCTGCTTTCAGACTTACAACTTTCAGGTACAACTTTTTTTTTTAAGATTAATTTATTTTATGTATACAAGTATACTGTAGCTGTACAGATGGTTGTAAGCCTTCATGTGGTTGTTGGGAATTGAAATTTTAGGACCTCTGCTTGTTCCAGTTGGCCCCACTTGCTTTGGTTGGCCCCGCTCACTCCAGTAGGCCTGCTCTCTCGGTCCCTGCTCCCTCCAGCCTAAAGATTTATTTATTAGTATAAATAAATACACTGTTGTCTTCAGACACACCAGAAGAGGACGTCAGATCTCGTCACGGGTGGTTGTGAGCCACCAGGTGGCTGCCGGGATTTGAACTCAGGACCTTCAGAAGAGTAGTCAGTGCTCTTACCCACTGGGCCATCTTGCCAGCCCTCAGGTACAACTTTTTAAATCAAAAAGATTTTTAAAGAAGCATATAGAGTTTATAGGTGTATATGCTTTACATATAAAGTATAAACTCATATGTGGGGAGGGGAAGAAGCATGGTTCAGATTTCTCCACCACTTCTGAGCTGCACAATGAAGATATACAACCCAGAATTCTACACAGAGGTAAATTGTCACTTATAATATACATACTTAGGAAATACAAGTTTCAGGACTGTCCTTGAGAAAACCTGGAACAAATTGTGCTCATGAGCAATCAAGGTAACTCAGGTACAGACCATCACTAGGCCCCATGACTTCCTCTCTGAAATATCTAAGTCGGTCTGCTTTCAGTAGCACCCCTATTATTGCTAGCTTTCCCCCTGGGCTGGTTGGTTTTGTGCTTGGGTAGCAGATTCCTACAGGGAAAATAGTGTCTTCAGGTTCTTGCTCTTCCAGCTTTACCAGCTCCAAAGGGTGAAAGAACTTTGCTGTTCTGCTCACTTGTATCATTGACCTTGGGTTCACCTTCATTGACCTAGTCCAAGTCAATATCCTCTCATCCAAACATCGTTATGGACTGTTAACTTCCCTTTCTCTTCCTCTCTTAATTTTCTAGGTCATTCCTTGTGTACTATCCTCTTATCTCCTGCTACACCACATCACACCATTTCTTTGCTTAAAATAACTTTTTTTTTTCTAGCATATAGAATAAATTTTGTTGGGAGCCAAGGCATGGCCACCCAACCCCCTGCCCCTCAACTAGCCTGAGAACTGCCTGACATTCACCTTGGCTGAAAACATCCTGTGCCTGTTTACCAAGAGGCAGTATACCAAGAGGAAATGTTCCTCCGGACCCCCTGCCAACATCCTCCAGATGGACACCCCTGGAGTGAACCCATTGTTCCCCGCCCCTCCCTTTTTCCGTTCCTGTGGAGTATATATTGAGCAGTTTGCTCTTAGTAAAGTAGACCATGACAAATCTGCATGGTCTCCTCCTTTCTCTTGTCCATTCTTCCCCATAGGCGTAGTCCCCTTCGACTCCCGAATAACTAAGTCCTGCAGACTGGGACAAAATTTGAGTTCCATGATGACAGCAAATTCAAGGTCTTGGTATGTTGCATGTAGCTTTAGCTACCCCGCCTTAACTCCGGATTGACTGTGCTACCAGCCCCCGCCCAGAGGATATTGGATTCATGGATGAAAAACACAGACACATATGCCAGTTAATCTTAAAGTGCCTTTGCTAACCGAATGACTGAGCACTGCTAAATCTCCCCTGCCACCCCGGACATAGTCAGATAGAGTAGCCACTGGCCACTCCAACAGAAAACTCACATGGCTGGTTGGCTTTATCTCCTACAGCTACTCCCAGCTTCTTCTCCTCAACCCCCTCCCTGCATCCTCCCGAGCAACTCTAAGTGTCCCACCTCATCCTCATCCTCAGTCATTGGTTGCTGGTGTCTTTATTGATAGATCAAGAACCAACTGGGCAGCTGGAGAGATAGCTCAGTGGTTAAGAGCACTGACTGCTCTTCCAAAGGTCCTGAGTTCAAATCCCAGCAACCACATGGTGGCTTACAACTGCTGGCTCCTTGCTGGCAGATCCAGGTCAGAGGAGAGAGGTCCCTGTCCCGCCCGGGGTCCTGGTCTCTCTCCAGGGCTGACTGTGATGGCGAGTGTTGATAGCCCAAAAGAAACACACCCAGGCCAGGAGTCTGTCAAAGCAGGAACTCAACTTTATGGCATCAGCCTCTAGCTTACATAAGTTTGGAACATAGGGAGAGGTGATGGAGGGTATGGAGTGACTGACAGGGCCAATGGCAAAGTTCTACCTCAGCAATGGCAGGGCAGAGGCAGGACAGGTATTGCTGAGTCACCCCGATATGGAAGTGACTGAGACAGGTCTCAAAACTAGAGCCAGGCTCGGGTTTGTCCTCAGTTCCCAGGGCCAAAATGAGGCCCAACACACGACAATCTGTCATGAGATCTGACACCCTCTTCTGGGGTGTCCGAAGACAGCTACAGTGTACTTACATATAATAAATAAATAAATCTTAAAAACAAAAACCAACTGGGGAACAGGACCTTAGCATCAGCCCTCCCCCCCCCCCCCCCGCCCCAAACCCGCAATGGTAACACGGCCTTCATGATCCTGGTTGAGAGGCCCATTGCATGCAGCTGGCAGAGGAGGACACCCGGAGGCCTGCCAGGTGCATAGCCTGCCCTCAGTGGTTGCCACTATGGTGTGCAAGTATGTGGTGGACAGATGGGTGAGAAGAGAACTTGAACAGTTTGAATATTCTGAAGAGAGGTGGAACTGGAGACTAAAGTTTAGAGAGGAATAGCCCGCTGTGAGTAACCAGGCCTACCACCTGAGGCCATGGTGAAATCCTAGCCGGTGCTGCCACTGAAGGCCATGTCTGGGTCTGTGGCCATGCAGCAACAGGGGTCTGTGTTGATGTCTGTGGCCCATATTACCACTAAAGAGCATGCAGATGTCCCTGGTCTGGGCTGTGCAGAGCTGGTCCCAGCTCTCACCAGCTGTTACACTTGGGAGAGCAGACCCTGCACCTTGTGCCCCTTTCTGGCTGCAGCGTTGGGTGAGCTAGCTGGGTCAGTGCTGGAGAGCTTGCCCTGGTGATGCTGTTGCAGGAGAGCTGGTGAACTGATCAACTCAGCTGCCACCCAGGCCTAAGTCCAGGGCTTTGAGTTGGACCACTCCAGCATCTACCCCATCTATGAACTGCTGGAGCACATGAAGGGGTCAGTCTTGCAGATCCAAAACAGCAGGATCTCCATGACACAGGGCAACAATAGCATATCCTAGAGGAGTCCCAGTGAAGTCCCAGTGTTGACAGGGTAGCAGGAGCCAGAGGCCCTGAACAACACTGATGAGTCATTGCAATAAACATTTGCAAGTAAAGATATGTGGATACACTACAGCTTCCATGATGAGATGATTTTTTTAATGCTTTGTTTTGTTGCATTTATTTATTTTTATTTTTATTTTTTTAATTTTCTTTTGGGGAAAAGTTGTAAGTGTAGAGGGCAGATATGGAGGGACAGGGAGATGAGTGGGATTGGGGTACATGATGTGAAACTCAGAAAGAATCAATAAAAAGTTTTTTGTTTGTTTGTTTGTTTTTATTTGTTTTTGTGTTCAAGACAGGGTTTCTCTGTGTTGCCTTGGCTGTCCTGGAACTCACTCTGTAGACCAGGCTGGCCTCGAACTAAGAAATCCACGTACCTCAGCCTCCCAAGTGCTGGGATTAAAGGCATGTGCCACCACCGTCCGGCAATAAAAAGTTTTTTTTTTTTTTTTTTTTTTTTTTTTAAAAGATCTTGCTAGATTGAGGCTGTGCATGCTATCCCCACTAGACTCTGTTTGCTCCACTCTGGTGACACGGTCACTTGCTAGTTCCTTCTGTTGATGTGCCATGTCTTAACTCTCATCGATACTATCCACGTCATTTCCTCCATCCTCTTTTTAACTCTCTCCTTCTGGCTGCTTCTCCCTCACGATGCTAGAGCTGACTCATCCTTTCTCCTCAGGGGGTAACTGGTCCCATGTTCTAAAAATAGGTTTTGTTCTATATTCTTGGGGCAACTTTACTTCAAGCCACTTGTTACTATTTTTAATTTGCATATACACATAGTATATGTTCACTTGTGTTACATGAGTGTGGAGGTCAGGACGAAATTTGTTCTGGTCTCAGTGCTACGTGTGGCACATAATGAAGCGCATAATACACATAGCCACAAGGTGAAAGGTAAATATATATTTTTTTCTATTGAAGACATGAACTATAACCTTAAAAAATGGAGGATAGGGAAAACTTGAAATCTCCCAATTAAATGAAAAACAAAATAACCACAACAGCACACTGTGCTTCTGGTTTCTGATCAGCTCTACACATTGATGCCTGATGTGATACGGAAGTTGAACGTGGGGTAGTTGTGCTTGTAGGGTGCTTATAGCCTTGAGGCAAGGGTAGAGTCAGTGTGTTAGAGAGGGATTCCAGAGTTATTGTGTGCATGTGTGTAGGGGTGAGGAAGGGAAAAGAGCAGAGCTCTCAGGCTGTGATGAAGTAAATAGAGTGAAGCTGCAGAGGAACATCCAAGACCTTGGCGTGTCTGCAGGCTCCCAGTCGGCTGGCTGAGAATATTGTCATGGAGACAGAGCTCTGGCCTGGGAGGGCACACATTCCCCAGGGTGACAGGGGCCTGTGTCTGGTGCTGACACAAACTCCAGCAGGTGTCCCAGGAAAAAGCTCCCCTAGTGCCTTCAGCCTGTGGGCAAGAAAGACCTCTTGTGGCCTAACCAGGAAAAGGGTGGATTCATTCAGCAACAGGGGTGGGGGGAGCAGTGCAAGAGAGAACAGCCAAGGTCCGGCACCGTGAATGCGCGTGGGAGGGTGCCTGAGGTCTGCTCGGGGTCGCAAGGGACAGAGGAAGGTTCTGAATATGGATTTGTGCTACTCTCGGTGATCGTGGTGGTGGTGGTGGTGGTACAACTGTGTAGGGAGGATAAACAGGGATGCCCTCCACGCTTGAAACAGCTTTTCTGTGTTTTCCTAAAGATGCCCCTTGAGGCAATCTGCCCGAGGATCGGAGCACCGTGGAGCTCTGATCCAGGAGCACTTAGGAACAAGGAAGGGAGTCAGGAAGTGGTAATCTGCCATTTTTTTTTTTTTTTTTTTTTTTTTTTTTTTTTTATGGTCTGTAACTTAAAGTTAGTTCAGTATCATCTTGCAGGCAATGGAAACAATTTCTTGACCATGTGCCACCACTGCTATTAAATACATTAAGCTGTGATATCTCAGGTTCAAGTCTATCATGTGATATAGTATCTCATGTTCGAGTTAAAATGTCAGAAACACACACTAGTGTTTACAATTCTTTTAAAGGATGTTGTGTAATGACTTACTAAGGTACACATTATTGTCAAGGCTCATTCATTTGCGTTTTACGTGTATCAGTGTTTGCTTGCATGTATATATGGGAACCGTGTGTGTGTCTGGTACCTGCAGAGACCATTAGAGTCTACTGGGTCCCTTGGAACTAGAGTTATGGATGATTGTGAACTACCCGTGTGGGTGATGGGAACTTCTGAGCCATCTCTCCAGCCCCCTACATTCTATTTGAGAAGTAGAATGTCTTTTATGTATTGTTTGACAATGGCATACGTATAAACATCTGGATTGCAGAGAACCCCACCTCCTCCCTCCCACTCACCCCAGGCACCCCAGCAGGTCTCTCTCTCTCTTGACTTCATGTCTTTTTGTTATTGTTAATAGCTCACAGCTTCTAGTTATTGTTGCTCATCAAACCGTTGACTGATCCTATTCAGGTAACACAGCTTCAGTGAGTTCCTGGGTGTGAGTGCCTTGTCCTGTCCCTGTCCAGCAGACAGCATTTCCCAGCAGTCTTTTCCATCTACCGGCTTTTAGGGTCTTCGCATCTTGTTCCTTGAGCCTTGGAGAGTTGTGTGTATGCGTGCATGTGCACATGCACACATGGGGGGGGGAGAGAGAGAGAGGGGGGAGGGGGAGAGGGAGAGGGAGAGGGAGAGGGAGAGGGAGAGGGAGAGAGAGAGAGAGAGAGAGAGAGAGAGAGAGAGAGAGAGAGAGAGAGAGAGCGCCATTTAGGGATAAGACCTCAGTAGGTACTTAATCTCACCATTTTTTTAAAGGCTTTTTGAGACAGGGTTTCTCTGTGTAGCCCTGGTTGTCCTGGAACTCACTCTGTAGACCAGGCTGGCCTCGAACTCAGAAATCTGCCTGCCTCTGCCTCCCAAGTGCTGGGATTAAAGGCTAACCTCACCATTTTGACCAGTTGTGAACCTCTGTCTTAACTGCTGCCCACTGCAGGAAGACACTTTTCTGGCCAAGGCTGAAGGTAGAATTAATCTATGGGGATACTAATAAATATTTAGAAGACAGTCTGACAACAGTTCCTTCCTAGGGCCTGTAACCACTCAAGGCATGGATTTTTGACCAGATTCATAGCACTACGCTTGAATTTCTTCCTGTAGAGCAGGCCTCAAATCAAACCTCAAAGTAGTTGTTTTCTCTGTAATCTTCCGGCCACTATGGCACCAGCGGGCACATATTAAGGTATACATTATTTCGGCTCATAATTCTTAAAATAATGAAAATATTTTTAAAAAAATGGCACAAAATCTTCAGTGTGAGATCATGATTAAACTACAGTTGATAAAAAATATAGCATAAAACAGCAAAAAATCCTCTTCCACAACCTAGTTAGATCCCTCCGGGAGGAACTGATAACTTACACAAACTTTAAAATGTACAGATAAAGTGCATCGGCTGGCGTTTGAAAGTTAATTGTAGACGCTAACTTCTACTACACATTTTCTCTAAAATTTTCTTAGTAATGTCTTTTGTGAGCTCCTTTTACAGACTTAACGAAAGACACTCAGTGTCTCAGCGGCAGGCTAATGTTCTCATTGCAGCTTTTTTGAAACACGGGGTAGGTAGGTGACTGCACGTAGAAGTCATGGGGGTGACTATGGGCGTAGACACAGAAGTGGTCTCAGGAATATTACTCATCCCTTCCTTTGTTATCTCTGCTCAATAGCCAGGACAACGAAGAGGAGTTCTGATAAGCTAAGAACCATCACTGTTACAACACTTCTTTTCTTCACGGGTGGTGAAGAATGGAGCTCACAACATACACTGGTAACTGAGGCCCGGAACCAACTTCCCATCCTCCCCCCCCTACCCCGGGAGCAGTTCACTCTGGGACAGAGGAAGCCACCACAGGGGCTTGTTTGGTACCTTGAAACTGTGCTCTCACCTGAAAGGAAGGATAGTTCACGATCCCCCAACACTCAGGTGTGATCTCGTAGGTGAGTTTTTGTGGTCTGGGATACGAGTGAGTCTGGCTGGTTCCAAGGCTGTGGGCCTACACTCTCCTGGCCTCGAGGCGACTCCTCACTTTATCCCTAGAGGCAGATTCTGTGGGCTAACCGAATACAATATCCTCTGTCCAGCCTGCAACTTGGGCAGACTATAAAGCGTGGCCTTATCCTTTACCTCGTCTCTGAGCAAGTCTGTACTTCCTGCGTCCCAACCTATGAGCGTCTATCCAGCTTTAGGAGAATGACCAGAGAAGGTTTATATGCAAAAGGTGGTAAATACATGTTGCAGAGAGCCCTGACCCTTGGATGTATTGCAGCACTAGTCACAATAGCTAAAATGTGCAGACAGTACATGGGTGGGTGAATGTGTAAACAAAAGTTTATACGCATATATGTATGGACATATATGTGTGTGCACATAATAGAGTATTGCTTAACTTGGGAAAAAGGAAACACTGTTATTTGCTACAGAATTAATGGACCCGTCGAAGAGAAGGCTAAACTTTAAAAAGTGGATAAAGAAAAAGTTTTGCAGGGTCTCAGTTATGTATGTGATGCCCAGGATGAAATACGCAGAGATAGAGAACGGGAGCCATACGGGGTGGGTGGGAAGTGGAGAGATGCAAGTCAAAGGTTATAAAGTAGCAGATATGTAGGAAGACCAATAATAAGTAGACTTTAGCTATTTATTACACAAAGTAACTGTATGAAATAATAGTCATGTTAACTTAGCTCTCTATACAACCATACACACACACACACACACACACACACACACACTCCCACACACACACACACACACACAACACACTCCCCTAAGTACCATGGGAGGATGAGGCTCCATAGCCACTAGATGGCACTATAGCAGCCCCTGTGCATCAGATGAAATGGACTTCAAACAGGAACTGTCACCGTTGGGGTTTGTGTGGGGATGGATGCTGGTGGGCTGAGGGTGGTGATGAAATATATTTTTACTAAGGGACTGCCATTTAGCTACACTGCAGATGACAGGAACTGGTGGATTCAGCTGTAGCAGGTGCAGAACCGACAATGAATGTCACACCCCCCCTTACAGCAGCTTTCCCTGGGCAGCTGCCTTCTGCAGAGTGGATGCTCATTTTTTTCCCCTAGACTTATCTTAACCTTTCTCTATTGCCACCGACTTTATAATTCGGGTCAGACTGCAGTATCCTCTGAGGTTTGGGGAGCAAAAGCCAGAATGGACTCAGGAGAAAACTGTTCATATTCCAACAAAGAGCATGCTGGGGAATGTAGATGGAAGCCTGGGAGAAGATGTGTGGAGTAGGGTGGAAGGAAGGCCAGGGTGGCTTTTCTTCACTAACACATTGAAAATGGTGTTGCTGAAGGCACAATTGCATCTTGGAAGGATGACGTGCCAGTTCTAAGCCAGGGATGGTAGGGACGAATGCCTTCAGTGATCTGGGCTCTCTTGTTTCCACGGGGATGGCGGCATCCCCACATCGCTGAGACTCAATGCCATACCTTAGCTCTCAAGGGAATGAGACTAACTACAAACAATAGGAACTTGTCGATTCGTCATGTTGTTTCGAAACGTTAGGATCTTGTTGGGATGAATTGATCGTGTACACAGATGATTGGAAGAGATTAGCAAGAAAGTTTTGCTAATGCTGTTTGCACTATAAAACGGAGGTTCTTAATCTGTGGGTCATGACCCTTTTGGGAGGTCGAATGACCCTTTCCTAGGGGTTGCCTAAGACCATCAGAAAACACAGATATTTACATTACCCTTCCTAACAGTAGCAAAATTACAGTTATGGAGTAGCAATGAAAATAATTTTCTGGTTGGGGTCATCACGACATGAGGAGTTGTATTTAGAGGTCGTAACGCGAGGAAAGTTGAGAACCACTGATATAAAAGGATCTGGGTTGCTTCTCACTTACTTTCCAGGCCTATAGACGCATGATTGAAGGGGAAGAAATGACCCACATAGGTTTCAAGTTGGCATTTTTGTTGAGCCATTTGTGTGCTTGCTCCAAAGCTATACTTGCATCAGGACTATGCATCCATGAACCAGGACTGTGCATCCATGCATCAGCATTGTGCATACATGCACCAGGACTGTGAATACATGTTCCAGGATTGTGCATATATGCACAAGGACTGTGCATCCATGAACCAGGATTGTGCATACATGCACAAGGACTGTGCATACATGCACCAGGACTGTGCATCCATGAACCAGAATTGTGCATATATGCACAAGGACTGTGCATACATGTATCAGGACTGTGCATACATGTACCAGGACTGTGCATACATGCATCAGGACTATGCATGACCTCAGCAACACAGACTTAACCATAACTGGCTCTTTATGACTATGAATACTGCCTGACTTGCAAACTGAACTAAACCTCTGACGCATTCCCTAAGGGGACCAATCAGCTCTAAGGGCCTAACAATTCATCACAACCATTCCACCAGAGAGGGAATCACATGTGTTTTGTTTGTTTGTCTTGTTTTTAAACTGTAGTATACATGTGTTCTGTCTCTACAATTGCTTCCTGTCACAATTGCTTCTCTAGAGTCACAGAACTTATGGTAGTCTCTATGTAGTAAAGGGATTTATTGATGACTTACAGTCTGTAGTCCAACTCCCAGCAATCAACTCCCAACAACGGTCGGCAGCAGCTGAGAATGGAAGTCCAAGGATCCAGCAGTTGTTCAGTCTCACAAGGCAAGCCGGCGAAGCAGAGAAAGCCTTCCTTCTTCCAATGTCCTTATATGGGTCTCCAGCAAAAAGTGTGGCCCAGGTTAAAGGTGTGTGCCACCACACCTTTAACCTCAGATGACCTTGCTTGAACTCGTAGATCTTCCAGTCTTAATCTTCTAGGATTCATAGCCACTATGCCACCACACCCTTAATCCCAGATGATCTTGAACTCATAGAGCTTTCTATCTTAATCTGGGATGCATAGCCACTATTCCTCAAGGTCTCCATGCCAAGATTCAGGTCGGAAACTTGTATCTCTCAGCCTCCAGATTAGGGCCACAGGTGGAGCCTTCTAATTCTGGATTGTAGTTCATTTCAGATATAGTCAAGTTGACAACCAGGAATAGCCACTACACTTCCCTATCTAAAAATCATCTGCCGGCATCACCACCTGTGAATACAAAATATGGTATCTTCTAGATACCACTTCTGAACAAGAGAGGTATTTCAAAGGAAGAGCAATCAACAATGGGCTCACACTCGTGGATTAATGAGCACAAGCACATGCTCTCCACCAGAAGCAACTGGCCTCCTGGGAAGACACTGAAGATCTAGCTGTGATATGAACTAGGGACTAACACTCAGAGAAGATAGGGCCCTACATCACATGTGTCAAGAGGTCTTTGAATCAGAAATAGCCACATGGCTTCCATGTGTAGACGGCATGGCTGTGGGCCTCACCAGCAAAAGCAGGGCTGGTTCTTCACATAACCTGTGGGCTACTCATAGAACTTTGTTCTCCACCTCTGCCCCTCTGAACACTCTTGGTTTGGGCTCGGAGACTTGATGCCTAAGGGATACAAGCAGCTACCAGGAGACATGCCAATGTGCACTGATTTGGAAGAGTTCCATCTGGTCCTTTTTGGGCTTTCGATTATAGACAAAGGAGGGAATCTTCTGTCTATAATCCTTGGTCTTCACTGCCACAGGGAATGTGGGTGTCACTTCGTGGGAGGACTACTGTATCTAGAACCCAGGTGGATTCTCTGGGATATCTTTTAGGGATCCATATCTAATAGAAAAGGCTAAGGAGACAAATAACTTTCTCGACCTCTGGCTAATATGCAACCACAAGTGACTCAAATCCTTCATGGAAGATATCACCCCGCCTGACACCTGAGAACAGGATGAAGACCAAGGCAACTGTAAATGGGTAGTGGAAGGAGGGAGTTATAAATGTTAATTTGTCTACATGACCAGTTACTTGGAGTGTGTATGCCTGTATATCCATTTTATTCTCCTTTTGACCCATATTATCTATCTATCTATCTATCTATCTATCTATCTATCTATCTATCTAT
>JADRCD010178876.1:14227-25995 GCA_019843815.1 Montemys delectorum
TATCTATCTATCTATCTATCTATCTATCTATCTATCTATCTATCTATCTATCAATCTATCTATCTATGAGGCAGGGTCTCTCTTTGTAGCCTCTCTTTGTAGGTCAGGCTGGGTTCAAACTCAGAGATCTATGTCTCTGACTCCCAAGTGCGAGGGTTAAAGGTATGCACCACTCTGCTTGGCTTTTCTCATGATTATATCAATACACATTAAGTGTTCTTACTGATCAGTATTTCACAGTGACATTTCTGTATCTACTTATCATGTTTTTGTTAGATCTACCCTCCCTTCTGCCTTTCCTTGCCCTACCTCTTTCCCTTTCTTACAAGTCCCACTTCTAATTCAGCTCTTTCAAAATAATTCAGCTCTTTCAAAAAAAAAAATGTGTCTACATTATTTGACGGGAAAACATCTGATCATCTTCCCGTTTCTGTTTTCTTTTACTTGCCACGATGACGACTTCCAGTTCGATCCGTTTTCCTGCCGATGACATAAATTCATCCATCTTTGTGGCGGCATGAGTTTCTACTGCCCCACATCTTTATGTAATTATCAGCCAATGGGCACCTAGGCTGATTGCGTAGCTGGAGGATTGAGAATAGAGACAATAGCGAAGTATCTTCTTCATGCGCTGGTGCTGTTCATCTCTATGTAACATGTAAACAGGCCTGGCACAGCTGCATTATGGGGTAGATCTAGTAGATCTAGATTTTAGTTTTTTTTTTTGAGGAAACTACATTCTACTCTCCATAATGACTGGATTAATTTGTATTCCCATGAACGACAGTATTTAAGAGTTCCTCCCCCCTTCCATCTTGACAATTTAATATATGTATACATTGATCATATGCAGTCCCAACTTAACTCTTTCACTGACTCTGGGTACCCACAGGGCACCCCTCAGCAATCCATCCCACCTTCATGTCTTTTTTAAAAAAAAGATATTTTTATTTATTTTATGTATGAGAGTACAGTGTCGCTGTCTTCAGACACACCTGAAGAGGGCGTCTAGACCCACTACGGATGGCTGTGAGCCACCATGTGGTTGCTGGGAATTGAACTCAGAACCTCTGGAAGAGCAGTCGGTGTTCTTACCCGCTGAGCCATCTCACCAGCCGGAGCACTGATTTTTTAGTGTAGGCATTTAGAGCTGCATACGTTCGTCTTAGGACTGCCTCATTGTATCCCACAAATTTAGGTATTATGGTCTCTGCTCTTGGTTGTCAACCTGACTATATCTGTAATTAGCTAAAACCCAATGCCTGGGTATGCCCATGAGAAATTTTTTCTTAACTAAATAATTTGAAGTGAGAAGACCCACTTTTAATTATAATATCTTTTGAGGTGGAAAGATCCACCTTTAATCCGGGCAATACCCTCTGATGGCAGCCTACACAAAGGACGTTGAAGAAGGAAGCTTGCTCTCTTTGCCTGTCTGCCCTCCTCACTTTTTGCTGGCAAGCCCACTCCTTCACTGGTATTAGAGCCTATTTCTTCAGGATTCCCACATATGCTAAGGATCAGTTGAGGCATCTAGCCTTATAGACTGAAAAGCTACTAGATCCTTGGATTTTTCCATTGGTAGATAGCCGCTGTTAGACTGGCTGGAGTAGTCTGTAAACCACACACACACACACACACACACACACACACACACACACACACACGTCACTCCAGAGGGTTCTGACTAGTACAGATATGTTGCATTCAATTCATTGTTATTTAATTCTAGGAACTTTTCATTTTCTTCTTAATTTCTGCAATGACACATTCCATAATTCAATAGTGTTGTTTAATCTCATGAGCTCCTGTAGTTTCTCTTACTATTTCTAGACTTATCCCATAGTGATTGACAACAGGATAGAATTTCACTTTGTCTACATTTGTTGATACCTTGGTTCTAATGTGTGATCAGTTTCAGAGGCCACCCCAAGGAGGGCTGAGAAGAAGGTATGTTCTTTTGTGCTTGGGTGGACTGTTGCGTAGATGTTTGCTAGTTCCATTTTGTCTATGATCTTTAATTAAATGTGATTTAATTTCAGTGTTTATTCACTTCTTGGGTGCGGTTGATCTATCTAATAGTGAGAGCGGGATGCCAAAGTCACTGTGATTTAAAACTAGTATACCGTTTCTTCTGTGAAATTGGATGAGCTTGTCAATTGAGAGTATCCGGTTCGCCCCTGTGGGTTGAGTACCAGCAGCGGCAGCCATTCTCTAGACTCTGTTATTTGATAATAGAGTAGTAGGTAGCTGTAGAACTGATTTTGGGGGTTTGTTTGTTTGTTTTCATTTTTAATTGGTTATTTTATTTATTTACATTTCAAATGTTATCCCTCTTCCCAGTTTCCCCTCCAAGCCCTCATCCCTTCCTCCCTCCCCCTGCCTCTATGAGGGTGCTCCCCCACCTGCCCACTCACTCCTGCCTCAGTGTCCTAGCGTTCTCTTATCCTGGGTCATCAAGCCTCCACAGGACCAAGGGGCTCCCCTCCCATTGATGCCAGATAAGGCAATCCTCTGCTACATATGCAGCTGGAGCCATGGGTCCCCCCACCTGTGTACTCTTTGGTTAGTGGTTTAGTCCCTGGGAGCTTTGGAAGGGGATGTCTGGTTGGTCGATACTGTTGCTCTTTCTATGGGGTTGTAAACCCCTTCAGCTCCTTTAGCCCTTGCCCTAATTTCTCCATTGGGGTCCCTGCGTTCAGTCCAATGTTTGTCTGTGGACATCCGCATCTGTATTGGTCCAGCTCTGACCAAGCCTCTTGGGGGACAGCTATACCAGGCTCTTGTCAGCAAGCACTTCTTGGCATCAGCAATAGTGTCTGGGTTTGGTGTCTACAGATGTGATGGATCCCTAGGTGGGGCAGTCTCTATTCATTCAGTTTCTGCTCCACTCTTCGTCTCATTTCCTTTTCACAGGAGGAATTCTGGATTAATATTTTTGAGGTGGGTGGGTGGCCCCATCCCTCGACCGGGGGCCATGCCTATCTACTGGATATGGTCTCTACAGGTTCTATCTCCCCTTTGTTAGGTATTTTGGCTGTGGTACAGAGCTAAACAGAGAATCCTCAACTGAGGAACCTCAAATGGCTGAGAAACACCTAACATCCTTAGTCATCGGGGAAATGAAAATCAAAACAACCCTGAGATTCCACCTCACACCAGTCAGAATGGCTAAGATAAAAAACTCAGGTGATGTCAGGTGCTGGCAAGGATGTGGAGGAAGAGAAACACTTCTCTATTGCTGGTGGCATTGCAAGCTGGTACAAACACTCTGGAAGTCAGTCTGGCAGTTGCTCAGAAAATTGGAAATAGTTCTACCTGAGGACCCAGCTATACCACTCCTGGGTGTATACACAAAAGATACTGCAACATATAACAAGGACACGTGCTCCACTATGTTCATAGCAACCTTATTTATAATAGCCAGAAGCTGGAAAGAACCCAGATGTCCCTCAACAGAGGAATGGATACAGAAAATGTGGTACATTTACACAATGGAGTACTACTCAGCTATTAAAAACAATGATTTCATGAATTCACAGGCAAATGGATGGAACTTGAAAATATCATCCTGAGCAAGGTAACCTATTCACAAAAGAACACACATGCTATGTACTCTTTGATAAATGGATATTAGCCAAAAAGAAGCTTGGAATACCCACGATACAACTCATAGACCACATGAAACCCTAGAAGAAAGAAGATCACACCAAAGTGTGGATGCTACAGTCCTACTCAGTAGGGGGAAGAGAATACTCTCTGGGAAGTAGAGGGAGAGAGGGACCTGGGAGAGAAAGAGGAGGGGGAGAGAAAAACGAGGAGGGGGCAATTCAGATATGGGAAGAGATGGGGGAGAAGTACAGAGGGTCAGGAATTTGAAAGTAGGTGTGTAGCAATGGGGGAGGGGGAACAGGGGGTAGCCACTAGAAAATCTCAGATGCCAGGGATCCAAGAGATTCCCAGGACCCAACAGAACAGACATTTGTTAAATTAGGGATTAGTTAGGGAGTAAAGCAACTTCAGTAGGTCTCTGTCTACCCAATGTGTTTGTGTGAGTGCAAAAGAAGAAAAGGGCATCATTAGGGTGAGATGAGATGAACAGTGTTAGGTTGGCAGGTGAATAGTAGAGAGAGTTGAAATTATCAATGAGTGGAAATTATCAATGAAAAGGGAAACAAGTGGGCTAAATATATAGGAGTGTTGGCTAACACTTAGATAAAGAAGAGGAGGAAATATGGCCTTGCCTCTAGGCTTGGGTAAGGGAAAAGAGAAAAGGGAGAGAGAGAGAGAGAGAGAGAGAGAGAGAGAGAGAGAGAGAGAGAGCATGTTCGTGACAGAGCCCAGAGTGTGTAGAATGGTAGAAGTCACCAGCAGTAGGGAACAGTGTGGGTCTGCTACAGTGCCCTCTTGGACTATATAGAGAAGATGTAGCTATAGAAGAGGAAAGAGATATAAGTCTACAGATCACCGGGAGACAAAGAGCTATGAGTAGAAATACAAGAAAATGATCATTGGCCCGAATGTTGATTTCCTCATCTCGGCAGCTGTTTTGGGCTGGGCTTTGTGTTGCGTGTAAATGGTTTGGTTGTTCTCATGTGGGCTCCCAGCACCCAGCATATGGTTCCTTTGACTCTCTCCTACCAGGCTACGGATAGTCAGATACCCGAGGCAGGCGCCTCCCAGCCAGGGTTGTTGTGTTCCTGTGTGGTGCCCAAACGCCTGCAGTTTAGACCTTCCCTGGTGCTGCACTGGTGGTGGCTCTGGCTGCAGTCTCTGGGACCCCTTCTGTGAAATCCCTACATAAGCCACTTCTGTAGATCTCCTGGTTGATGTCTTTTAACCCTGTTTGCGTTGGGTAGATGCTGCTATGGCCTTGCTGGCTGCTTGTGTCAGCCAAGACCAGTCTGACGGTAGAGAAAGTTCATGGGCCTGGTAGATGAGATTTGCTGGGGTACTGATCAAGTCAACTCTGGGACTTGGAGACATAGCAGACAGTGTGATAAAATATTGTTATTCCCTTTAATCCCCAACTGTAGTCCTGTCCACCATTTTACCAGGAAGATCCTATCTTTAATTTCAAAATCACATATGTTCTACTATCCTCTCTCCCTTAAAGTCTCCATTGCTTTTAGTTGGACAGTCATTTTCACATTATTCAATTTTTTTTTTTTTGATCCATGAGTCTTCCCGTCTTCTGGTGTCTTGCTTACTTTCCTTCTTCAGTGTTTTTTATTCTTACTTTTATTTGTGTGTGTATGGGAGCCTCTGTGTGGATGAATGCTACATATGTGCAGGTGCCCATGAAGGGAGGTCAGAAGAAGGACTGGAGTCCCTGGAAGCTGGAGTTATAGGAGGTTGTGAGCCCATGGATGTGGATCTGGAGAATGGAACTGGGTCCCTCTGGATGACCAGCAAGTATTTGGGACAGCTGAGTCATCTCTCCAGGCTCATTGTTGATGGTTTAAAGTTTGCCTGGTAGAGATCTATTACTTAATTTGTTAGGCTTATTCCAAACTATTGTATTTAAATTGTGAATGAAATTCTTTCCTAATTCTATTTTTTAGTTTCTTTGTCACTGGTATATAGCAAGGGTCCTGATTTTTGCATTTTAATTTTATATTCCTCTTTGATGAACGATTTTTTATTAGGTATGAGACTCTTCTGGTATAGTTTGAAGGGTCTCTTTTTGTGTAGAATCATGTCCTCTGCAAACAAAGGTGCTGGAGACTCCTCCTTTTCTACTTGTATCCCTTTATGTTCTTCTCTTGCCTTTTTGCTCTAGGTAAGGTGTTAAGCACTATATTAAATATGGCTGGAGAGACTGGAGAGTGGAGCTTTGTTGCTGAATTTAATGGAAATGCTTCACATATTTCTCCTCTTAGCATGATGTTGGCCGTGGCTCCGTCATGTGTAGCCTTTATTATGTTGGGACATATTTCCTTAATCTCTGCTATCTTCAGGATTTTCAGTCTGAAGAGATGGCAGATTTTGTCAAAGACATTATTAATGACTATTGAAATGATTTCATAGTTTCTGCCCTTGAGCATTTTATGTGATGTATTTATATTTGTTGATTTGTGTGTGTTGAGCCATCCCTGCATGTCTGGAATGAAGCTAATGTTATCACAATGAATCATCTTTTTGATGATTCGTAAAGTCAGTTTGCAAGTATTTAATTGAGAATTTTTCTGTCTCTGTCCATCAAAGGGTATTGATATATTTTTTCTTTTTTCTTTTTCTTTTTGTTTTTTTTTTTGAGACAGGGTTTATCTATATAGCCCTGGCTGTCCTGGAACTCACTCTGTAGACCAGGCTGGCCTTGAACTCAGAAATCTGCCTGCCTCTGCCTCCTAAGTGCTGGGATTAAAGGTATGTGCCACTACTGCCTGTCGATCTATTTTTTTTTTTATTGCTTTTTATCTGGTTTTGGTATCAGGGTAATGCTTTATAAGGTGAATTTAAGATCATTTTTCTTCTGTTTTATGGAATAATTAAGAATGAATATTGGTTCTTTGATGTTTCTGCAGAGACTCAATCTGTGGACTTTTTTAGTTGGGAAATTTTAAATTGCTGCTTCAATCACTGTGAGCTGCATATCTACTTAAGTATTTTAAATCTCTTTTTGCTATAACTTTGGCAGATTATAGGCATCTGTTAAGTCATTTATTTCTTTTAGATTTTCCAGCTTAGTGCAATATAAATTTTTATTTTTTTAATTTTTTTTAATTTTTATTTTTATTTTGTTATGTACCTTAGGTTGGTCTTTAATTCACTTCTGTAGTCCAGGCTAACCCTGAATTTACAACAATCTTTCTATCCTCACCTTGGGGATGCTGGAATTACAGGCATGCACCACCACAACCAGCTTCCATTTTTTTGTTGTTGTTGTTGTTTGTTTGTTTTGTTTTTGTTTTGCCTTAAAATGGCTTGGTTTTGTTTTCTTTCTTTCTTTTTTTTAAAATTAGGTATTTTCTTTATTTACATGTAAATTTCTCCTTTCCCAGTTTCCCCTCCAAAAACAAACAAACAAACAAACAAACAAAAACAAGAACAAACTCCTGTTGGCTCCCCCCTCCCCATGCCTGCCACCCCACCCTCTCCCACTTATTGGCCCTGGCATTCCCCTACACTGGTGCACAGAACCTTCACTGGGCCAAGGTCCTCTCCTATTGATGATTGGCTTTGCAATCCTCTACTATACACATGCTGCCAGAACAATCAGTCCCACCATCTATAGTCCTTGGTTGGTGGTTGAGTCCCTGGGAGCTCTGAGGGTACTAGTTAGTTCATATTGTTGTTCGTCCTAAGGGGCTGCAAGCCCTTCAGTTCCTTAGGTCCTTTCTCTAACTCCTTCATTGGTGACTGTGTACTCAGTTCAATGGATGGCTGTGAGCCTCTACATCTGTATTAGTCAGATATTGTCAGAGCCTCTCAGGAGACAGCTATATTTAGGCTGGCTTGTCCTTCCTTCAGTTTCTGCTCCATAGTTAATCTCTGCAACTCCTTCTGTGGATATTTTGTTCCTCCTTTTAAGAAGGAATGAAATGTCCACCTTTTGGTCTTCCTTCTTCTTGAGTTTCTTGTGGTTTGTGGGTTGTTCTTCCTGTATTCCAAACTTCTGGGCTAATAATCACTTATCAGAGAGTGCATACCATGTGTGTTGTGATTGGGTTACCTCACTCAGGATGATATTCTCCAGATCTATCCAGAATATAAATTTTTAACATCTGTCTTTTTGATTTCCTAAATTTTATTGGTAATTGTTGGGATGGCCCTTTTATCTTTAATTTTATTAATCTGTGTATTCTTTCTTTTGATTACTATGGCTAAAATCTGTCAATAGTCCCTATCATTCTAAAGAGACAACTCTGTTTCATTGATTATTTGTCATTTCTTTGTGTATAAGGAAATCTGATACTTTTATGCTAATTTAAAAAACCATTTCAATGCTGAGCTTTTTTCTTCTATGTGGCTGCATGTTCCATCTCCTTTGCCATTTTCCTATTCATTTGCAGATCTCTCCCTCCACATTGCTGATTTTTGCTCCTGGTTTTGGATATCATATATTTGTGCTGGGGACAGCATACAATGACAGGGACTGCCTGCAGTAGGCAGGGATGGAGACATATCAGTAGCCTGCAGTAGCTCTTTGTAAAAATCAGTTGTTCTGCTCTGATGAATTCTATGAAACCAGATGTTCCTTGATGTAATGATTTTTTAACAATTAAAAAATTGAGGCCTGGGGCACAGCACAGCCCAGTCCTGATGGCCCAGGTGTATGCTGTGTGTTCTCATCTTGAAAACAATGTAATAACTGCATAATGGTAGTTCCAGATTAATGCTTGACTTGCAAAGAAAGTTTGAAGAAATTATTAGAAAATGAAACAGAGTCAACATTGGGACCCCAAGAAAGGAAAAAACTATTGAAGTTATGAAAGAAGTTGTACCACATTTGAGAGTGGTTCTTGGATAAGCAAGTATAGAATATGTAAAATCTTGTATTAGTAAAACTAAGTCAAAACACTGGGACTCTTAGGAGAGTCAATGTGTGCAATGTGCAGAAGCAGAAAGCTAGTGGAACTATTGAGTTAAGGGTTAACTTGATTCTTTCTGGCCACTGCCTGGCAGCTTTGCTCTTGTTATTTATCATTGGAGCTTCACAGGAAAATGCAAGTAGCTGGCCCCAGAGCTCTGAGCTCTGAAGCATAGTAAGTTAAAGTTTAAATAATGATAAGTTTGCAATTATTATTTTTTGGCTATAGGTCTGGGAATAGGGAAGCTTGAAACTTTGGGGGAACAATTGTAATTCTTGACTCTTTGTGGGACGCGGTTATTCTTTTGAATTTGATTTGGCAATGATTATACAGTGTCTTTTTTTTTTTAACCTGCTTTTGGAGTATCAATAAAAGACTGGGGCAAGAAAAAGGCGAGAGAGCATGTAGAGAGCGAGTGGGGAGAGCGAGTAGTGAGCATGTAGAGAGAGAGCCACGAGTATGCCAGGTGAATGTGGAGAGCAGATGAAGGGTGTGAGAGAGTGAGTATGAGAAGAGCATGTGAAGACTGAGTGAAGAGAGAATGTGAGGCGTGTATGGAGAGTGAGTGTGTGAGTGAAAGGAGAGTACGCGGGGTGTGTGTGTGTGAGATGTGTGTGAAGAGTGTGTGTGAGGGTGAAAGGGGAACATACAGAGGTGTGTATGGGTGTGAGACTTCAAGAAAAGTGCATTAGGAGAAAAGCAGAGTGCGCAGAAGAATGCAGTGTGTGTGCAGCCTCCAGCTGAGAGCGAATGAGCAAGAGAGGAAGAAAGCAGAGAATGAGAGAGAAGAGAGAGAAACTTTAAGCCTTGAAAAATTGCCTGTCAGCTTGTACCCAAAAACTAGTCTGTGTATATTTATTACGCACCTTCCAGATATCCCTGCTTCCAGTTGAGAACTCCGATCCTGTGTCGAGGCTGGACCCCGGCATAGTTGCTCATTTATGTCTTCTTGGAGGTGATCGATCATTTTAATTAATTAATTAATTAATTACAGCCCAAGTACTGCCCCCATCCCCTCTCACAGAGTTCTTCCCCCCATTCCCCCTATCCCCACGGACCCTTTGCCTTTATCCTCCATCCTTCATCCCCTTTGCCTCTGAGAGGGTATCCCCGCCCTGTGTATCCTCCCACTCCAGTGCATCAAGTCTCTGCAGGATTAGGCACATTCTTTCCTCCTGAGGTCAGACAAGGCAGCTCTCTGCTACGTATGTGCCTGGCCCCTCGGACCAGCCCACAGTTGGTGCCTCAGTCTCTGGGAGCTACCGGCCCATTTTGAGACTCATCCCATGGGCAGACACCAGTCCTTTCTACTATTACTGATGCTATGTTGTGCTTGCAGACAGGAGACATAGCTGTTCTCTGAGAGACCCTGCCCAGCAACTGACCGAGACAGATGCAGATACTCACAGACAAACATCGGACGGAGGTCAGGACCCCCATGGAAGAGTTAAGGGAAGGCCCTCAAGGAGATGGGAACCCCACAGGAAGACCAACAATGTTAACTAACCCGGATCCCTGTGATGGATTATTTTTAACAGTAAACTTGAAATGTTCATTTTACAGTTTCCCTAGTTCATTCAGTATTTTAAATTCAATAGTTTCAGTGTTACAGTCTTTTGGAGGAGCATGCCTTGCTTTCTCATGTTTCTTGTGGTTCTTTGTTGTGGGTTGTCCATCTATCAATTTAGAGCTCTTCCTGTTTGGTCTTCTGATCTTTGCATTGTTCAGTCTACTGTTGTATTGTTCCGTCAAAAGATAAAAAAAACTGCAATTACAGCCACAGCATGAACACACTGACATGCATTTGTTAACTGTGGGACAGTGGACCGTGCCACCAGGCAGAAAACCCGGTAAGGTCGAGCAGATTCAGAAATCCCAGTACTCTCATATCTGAGAATGGTATGTGGTTCTTCTACTCCCGACCAGATGCCTGTTCTGGAACACGTGACCACAACACCCCATGGAATGGACTGAGGCAATCCGTCATGTAGAGTACCCCCTCCACATGCAGATGAGGCATCCCTAATATCTCAGACCAAGTCAATAGAAAGCACCTACCTAGACCTCAACCCACCCCCAAATGTATCTAAGACCCTATCCACAAGGAATACAACACAAGAGTTATTTTATCAAAGACTATTTGAGAGTGTCTGTCTCGTAGAGCTGTAATACTTTGGGAGGAATTCTCTCCAGAAGCTTCCCTCGCTGGAAACTCCTGGAGCCTACCGTAGTCACTCCCCACGCCATGGCTCTGACCTTGACTCCTAGCTGCTCCTGGCTGGCTTGCTGCCATCACCCACCACCCCACCCACTCCAGGAGGAGCAGCAGCGGCCATGGGAGAGAGACCCAACAGTCCATCTCGATCCGACTCCCCCTCCCCTTTGGAAAGCCCAGCTCTTTGACTGCTCCAGCCAGGCCAGAGCCCTGCAGATCTCCAAGGACAGCATCTGGTACCCAGACCGGCAGTTAATCTTCATTGCCACCTTGGTGGGATTTAGACTCACCCAGAAGACCTACCTGTAACGGTGCGGTGTGCTGTGCTGTGAAGGCAGCTCTTAAGAGGTTTGACTGAAGAGGGAAGACTCACCCTGAATGTCACTAGTGTCACATCCCGTGGCTGAGGTCTCGGCCTGGAGGAAAATGAGGGAGCGAGTGGCTCACTAGCATCCACCTCTCCTCCGTTCCTGACTACAGAAGGACTTGCAGTGTGAACAGCTGTCTTACCCTCCTGCTATGTCTGTAACGGAGGATGACCTTGAACTCCTGATCTTCCGTGCTTTTTGAGATTACAAGCATGTAGCATCATACCTGCGTTATGTAGTACTAGAGATGGATCTCATGCCAGCATCCCACTGAGCTACACTCTAGCCCCTAAATAATTTCCCAAGGCTCATAGTTACTTACTGGTATATGTAAGGTATTTGGTATATCTGTCTTACCCCACACTCCAAAGTTTGGGCAAGTCTCAGGTGACTAGGTCAAAGTTCTTTTGTGCTTTACTCCAGGTGGCTTCTTTTCCATAGTCTGCTAAGAGCCTTATGTTTATCCCTCTTAAACTTCAACTTGGAATAAATTTATTCTAGATTGTCAAAATATTTAGGACCTTCATTCTGTCATTCCTTGTTCCCACTCTGATTCCAAGTGCCACATCTTTCTCAAGCTTGCTACGTGTGCCCTCCTAAACTTTATCCAAGTAATTGGCATTTCCTCAAAAAAAAAAACAAAAAAAAAAA
>JADRCD010178877.1:0-12634 GCA_019843815.1 Montemys delectorum
ATTCTGGTGTAAGCCTTGCCTACCTTCTACAGGTCCACACTTCCTCCTCCAGACAGAGAAGTTATGCTGGCTGAGACCGAATGCCTTCTTCATATCAGCTCCTTCCATGAATGGAAGAGCAGGCTTTCAACATCTGTGGCACATGTTCCTCTCTTTTGGGAGCAGTGGTCCTGACAGGTACCTTGTGATCTCAATCTTCAGCATTGGGTACAACTAAAGAAAGAGTCATGGAGCCGAGATCCAGAAAATAAAAAAGAGACAGAAGGGGACTGTACTGTAGGACTGAGGGTAAGAGATGCTCTCTAACCGGTGTTCTGTGCCTGCCTCCATTTTTTTCTAGACTCTTCTTTTACCAGTGGCTCCTATGGCTGCCTGTTCTTCCTATTTACCCATCATCTCTCTTCTTGTTTAGTTACAACCAAAATTTATTTGAGGAATTTTCTTTGTAATGAACTTTATTTTTCCCTGACTGGCCCATGTTGCATCCTTGCCAACTTGCAAGGGTCACTCTGGCTTTTTCATTTCAATACCAGATGCTCAAACAGTATAAAGGTCTCAAAATCAAGCCTGATTGTTTACTCCAAAGCCTGTTCTCTCATCATCCAATACTGTGGAGGCTGGAGATATTCCTTCCTCTCCATATTCCTCTTAGATCTCTTTCCCTCCCCCTCCCTTTCTCCACTCTCTCCCCTATCTCCTTCCCTCCCCTCCTCCTCCTTCCTCTCTTCTCTCTTTTTCTATCCCTTCCCCTTCCCTCCCTTCTTCCCTCAATTGTGATCCTCCTTCCTAACCACAAACAAACAAAACAAAACAAAATACAAATAAACAGCAACAAAATCTTATCCTGACCTGGCAGGTACAGATATCCAGGCAACCCACATCTGTACTAAAACATCCCTAACATCCCTGCCCACTCAAGCCCTCCTGGGAACTCCTGGCTACAGCAGAGCAACAGCTGAGTTGTCACAGGAGAACTGGAGGGATGCAATGGGAATACCTTTTGGTGAGGATACTTTTTGGGCTTCCCTTCCCTCTCTTTTCTTTTTCTTGTTTTCTCCCTCTGTCCCCTCTCTCCAAACCATGAACACATTGCTTACAATGGTGTTTAGCTTCTCATCTAGAAAAATAAATGAAGTATAGAATTTATGACATTACTTTTCCAATCATTTAAAAAGAGAAAAATCTTTATTCTTTTACTGAAATAATCCTCCCATAACAAATGTTGAGTGATATACTTGTCCATTAAAAAAAAAAAGATTTCCATAAAACTCTAAAGAATTTCTTCTCAACAATTTCATTTTGGAATCTTTGTACTCTCACCTTGGAGTGTGAACAAGAGTCCCTGGAAAGAAGTTGTGTCCACACAGGCTGATGGACTGATCAGAACTTCAGTCACAGCGAGAGTTTAGGATATTACAGAGTCTGACTTTAGACTTTAACTTTATCTTGGCCTGGCCTTAGATTCCTTGCCCACCCCTGTGGGAACTAACATCCTGTGAGTAACAGATAAAATCCTTTAATAATTTAGCAACTTAACAGACTTCTGACTTCTACCAACCCAAAGGCTAAGAACAGAATAATATTGAGTCTGAGGCCACAGACTCCATCTTGATGAGACTGTCTCTGTGATGTACCCACCAGTGTTCTTAAAACCTCTGACTTACAACTGTCTTTGTTTGAACTCTAAGGAACTGCTTCCATTGTGGAAATATGGAACCCGTGGTCAGCAAGTTCTGTGTTTCCTGGGCTTTAGCCATCAAATGTGGCTTCTGAATATTCCCTTTGAGATGAGAGCCTTGTTTTTTGTCAACAGTTGTGTGAATTGCTCTGATTATGATGAAGATACTGATGACAGTAACCAGCACTGCTTCTCCTCTTTTTTACAACGATGACTATTTAACTATTCTTGAAATGGTTGGTCTTAGATGACCAAGTGATGAGCAAAAGTTCTTCTGAAAAAAAGTTTCTTTTCTATTTAAAGAACTCAAAACAAGAAGGAACTGTTCTCTCTGCTGTGGCCATCCAGTGGGCCCAGGGTTATCTTTCAAACTTCAAACTGCATATTCAGATCCAGGGTTAGCTCTAAGGAAATCATGTAAGGACACACACTTGGAATGAAATATGATTATGGTTTGTGATACAAAGAGGGTCTTTTTCCTACCAAATCACATTTTATTCTTAAGAAGAAACTGCAACCAGTCAAATAACAACTAAAATTCAAATACAATCAGGACATATTCAAACCAGCAGCCAGGAACTTGAGAAAGAAAGAAAGAAAGAAAGAAAGAAAGAAAGAAAGAAAGAAAGAAAGAAAGGAAGGAAAGGAAAACCTTTGGACAGATATAAGGGTAATTCTGATGTTCGGTTACTGTGTAGAATAGGATATGGGTCTCCTCAATGTCTCACTTCCAAACAACACAAATGCCCACAATTAAACAGAAGCAACTCGCTATCATGCCCTTGAGATGCTCTTCCAGAGGGTCACTGGAAGTGGGTTTAGGATGTTTATTACCCACTGCTCAATTTCTGTTCCACAGTCCAACATAGAACATTCCCATTCATATTGCATCTGCTGGCCTCCAAATCCCTCCCTCGGAGCTGACCATTCAGTTTCCATAGTAACTACTATATAACTATGGTTCTGAGGTAACAAAAGAAGAGAAAGAAAAACAGAATTAAAAAAGACTGAACCTGGGTAGTTGGAGCATAAAACATTCTCTAGCAAGAACTTTATGCATTCCTGTTTGGAAAAAATACTTTTCAGAGAGACGTGTGTTTGCATTCACAGAGCAGCCTCCTCTCTGGCCAGTGCTTCTCTGTCATTCCTGTATAAACTACCACACCAAGGCAGGACACCCATTCCAAGCTCCTCTACCCACTTTCCATTCTTTCCATGGAGAGAGTAGTGATGCAGGAACAATGGTGACCTCTGCATGGAGCAAAGAGCTGTGCAGCTGACAAGCCCTAATGAGTTCATCTGTTTACTGATGCACGCTGTCCGCCTAATACATCATTTGAGACTTCAGGTGAGTACATATTATAAGGCAACCTCAGCCACCCATGACAACTTTCCCGTTTGCAAGGATGCTCTCGCCTAGCTCTGGAAATAACTTCTTTCTTTAACTTGGGAGAGCAAGAGTCCCTTGCTGGGACTAACAGGATCACTTGGGGATTCCAAGGGTGTTTACTCTCAAGTTCAGTCTCCTAGAGAAAGCTTATTTAAAGTAGGAGTTCTTTCTTCCAAAGTTAGAGGATTTGGAAATCTTATCTGGTAGGCAGGGTGGCGGCAGAGCAAGGAGGGAAGTTAGGTCAGTCTCGCTCCCTTTTCAGTATGAAAATTCGAAAGCAGTGGGGAAGAAATGCTGGACCTATCACAGCGATGCTAACAGACAGCCTATTACAGTATTTAATAAAAACAGAAGCAGCGTGCCTGTCATAGGCTAATAAATCCTACCTCCTGCACGCTTTTAAAAACAGTCTGAACCGGCTTCCACGGAGCTTCGGAGAACTAATCTTAAGCATAGCTGTCTAGCGTGCCTGTCACTCCTATTGTCCTTCCAAACTCTTGCAGACATTTTGAGCCAGGAGTATTAAAGCTATGAGTTAGCGAGGGTGTGACATCAATGGTCCACAAAGGCAGCCAGCAGGAAAGGTAAAGATGAGGACCGTGGCTGTGTGGAGGACTACACGGGATCGCTGTCATTAAAAATTAAGCGTGGCTTTTGAGGAAGATGTGACAACTACCTGAGGTAGGATTTGCATGTAAAACAAAGGAATCTGTTGCTGTTCGGGTGCTTTTCGTTGTCGCTGGGTGCTGGGGTGCAGGTGGTGGGTCAGGGATTGCAGCCAGGTGAGACGGAGAGCCTGGGTTGTCTTGGAGCTCCACGCTGACCAAAACACTAGACACAGTGGGCAGTGTGAGGTTTTATGGCTGGAAAGCTTCGCGGACGGACTGGCTCTGGGCTCCATCGCAGCCTGCTGAGTGTGCATTCCACGTTGCTTTCGGTGGAGTAGAAGCCTTAGAGGTCATGGAGAAAACTGTTCATTTCTTACCAGCGGTGCCTGATAGGCTGGGGAGGGCACTGAGAGAAGACTTTGGCAGGTGGGAGGCAGAGAGAGCCAAGAAAAATAGAGGAGGAAGCCGTGCTGAACTTGAAACCTGTTAGGTAAATATTTTATTCCTGTAGTCACTGTGTTTTGGTGGTCAGAGGGAATTTCGGAATATAATGATGGATTTCCCCCCCATAATCTACTATAAGAGAAAACTGGTTACCTCCGTCCATCTTGCATATTGAAAGGCTGGTCCACACCATTCTGTTCCTATTAATGGCTTTGCTAAAAACAGACCTGGAGTTTGAGAGTAAAGAAGGGGCTTTCTCTCTGTTCCTGCTCTGGCCTCTGAGCAGCGGCTGGGGTTGCAGATGGAAAAGAGGAGTCCTTAGAGGTTAAGGACTTGACCTTTTGTTTTGTTAATGAATAGCGGGAAAGCCTCTTCTTCCTTGAAGATAAGAGGGGCGGTTGGGTTCCACAGTCAGGGAGGAGGGGGCAATGATTAGCTCTGGCAAGGAACTACATACTTGCACTTCAGATGGGATCCGTACAGCTCTACTAGAGAGGGAATGTAGGAACCATCCGCTGAGATTTCAGAGGCAAAAGTACAAAGATCCAAAACCAATGTTTCCGCAATTTATCTGTGGTACTAGTTCTGACATTGCATGTGACCCTCAGTGTGAAGTGGCAGGGACAAAGTCAATGCGTCCCTCCCTCCGTGGCTGGTGCGTTCTCTCCCCTGTGGACTTCATAAACTCAAAGCTGTAAAGATAACGCTTTCTATTTTGAAAACAAAAACAAAATACAAAACCCCAAAAACACGCGTTTTGATGCATGGATTTAGCTATAATTTACAGTCAAAGAGCTTCAGTGGTCATATTTATAAACAATGTAACATTCTCCACTGGTCTACACCATCTACATAACACAGTATAAATACGTGTTGAAGACAATTATAGTATGTTAGTTTTCAGCTAAACACTAGAATTAGGGTTAAGTGAGATTCTATTTTGAGCTCCTGTGTACACTGCCACTTACACACAAAGTCCAGATCATTTTCCTGTGGTTGAGACACCTCTAGGCTTGCAGTTTGCTGACTGTTCTTCATAGCAGAATGATAGCCTTGAGTGAGCCAGCTACTTAGTCCTACTTGGTCTTTGGGTGACTTGGAGCACATGGATATGAGTCCCTGAATCTCCTGGTAAGATTGATGGTTAAGACATAGTTTGTGCTTCTTCATAGCCAGTGGAGAGCATGACCTTGACCTTGTAATCCCCATCTCTAGCCAGTTGAAGTTACCAGTGAAGAATCCATAATAGAAACAGACAGAGCTTGGACTTTTCAAACACAAGATCAGATCTGTTGGCTGAAGTTAGCAATTGAGTGTTACTGTTTTCCTTGACTTTAAAAAGACTTTTCCTGGCTCTAGTCTTAGCAATTTCACCTGAATCTGACTGCATCAAGTATTTCTTCAAGGGGCAATTGATGGCAGGAAAACAACAGCTGAAGGGGTGATTTTCTCGTAGTTATGCTCTGATAGATACTTCACCGATAAACTAAAATGATTTCCACACTGTTCAGATTTATAGGGAAAGCTCTTTTATTAAATCTGGCTGGTGTGTGTCAGTCTGGATTGTGACATCCCCTCACCCCTCCCAAAAAAAAGAAAACCAGGATGAAACAGGATTTCTTGGGTTTCTTTAGTCAGCTCTGAGGAAAGTTGGACTGAGAAATATGGTCCAACAATCTATTTTGTGTGACAGAAGAACTCCATTGCCCATTTCAGTTGGTAGGGACTAGCCAGGAGCCACCCCTCATCATCTTTCTTGTTCAGTTTCTGCTCCATCTAGTAATGAAAACAAAGCCTGCTCCAGCCTCACAGGAAACGTTCCTGGCTTCCACCCTGATATAAAAAGTAAACAAGGTGTCTGTCCATCTTCTTATCTCATCCTTCTGGCACCAAGGCTCCCGGACTCACAGAGGTCCTTGCTTTCTGTCCCTCTCTTCTACATATGCAGCCGTCACTCTGTGTGTATCTACTAGATGTGACATTTCTCATACTGATATAAACTTCTCTTCTGTCATCTCTCTCCTCTTGGAAAGAAATCTGCCACCCCCCCCTCCAAGTCCCTGCTATAGAAACAAGTAGAAAGTAAGCCACAAGAATATATGTGCAATATTGATTTGATTACAGGACTACATGTGCAATTGTGCAATACATCTCAACTTGCAATTATAGATATACAATATAACCCTGATTTTTTTTTTTAGAATACATATGTGTATAAAAAATAGAAAAAATGTACACCAAAATCTCAGCAGCCATTTTCTGTCACGTGCTTAATTTGTACACTTGCTGAGATGTTTTGGGAGAAGTGTTATCCTAATAGCCACGAGACACTGGTCCTAAAGCCCACCCCCATCTCCTTTTCTATCCACTCTGCCAGTCCACCTCTTAGCTTGCCTCACAGAGCACACTATGTCTTCATCTAAAATTCCGAAGTCATTTGTTCACACAAGCAAGATTTAGAGCAGGTGAAGTTTCTCTCCCAAGGCTCCTTGGGTTTTTCTTAATATACCTTAAGGAGCTCAGCATTATCCTCTCTCAAATACTGCCTTAGTGAAGTGTGTGTGTGTGTGTGTGTGTGTGTGTGTGTGTGTGTGTGTGTCTGTTGAAATTTTCTATTTCTTTTTATTTTTCAAGGGTTTTTTTTTGTTTTTGTTTTTGTTTTTTTTACTATTTTTAATTATGCGCCTATGTCTGTATGTGGATAAGAGACAAGTACAGGTACCCACAGAGACCAGAGTCACAGGACTCCCCTGTAGCTGGAGAGACAGGCAGTTGTGACTTGCTTGAAGTGAATTCTGGGAAAGCAGTCAGGGCAGGTCCTCTGTAAGAGCATCAAGCACGGAGCTCCTGACCTATCACTCCAGACCCTTTTCCTTGCTTGTGTAAATGGACCTCATTCTCTGCTAAGTCCTAAAAGTGTTGCAGTGCTCCATGGATCAGCTGCAGATCTCTTCTTTGTCTATGTTTACGCTCCATATATGTCAAATCCTACCTTGAGTTCTTCAAGACTACCCATATACACACAGCTCACAGTTCTCAGCCCTAGACTCCCTGCTGATGTAGCTAACTTCCTGCAGACTGCTTGCTTAAACATCTTGCAGCTATCTTCCTCCTACTATAGGCTAAATCAATTTCTGGATTTTCACGGGCTATCCTCCTTTCCAACACCACTGGAGCCTGACTCCTTTATTCCCCTTTTCAGAGGAAAGCTCTGGAGGTCTTCATTGAATCTGCCCATTCCCTCACAAGCCACAGTGATGTCTATACCCACAGCCTGTACCTTCAGTGTAGATCAACATTGTCACTGTTCCTTCTGGTGTCTTTCACCAATCCCCCAAATTAATGGATTTTTTTTCACAATTGATCACTTCTTCTGCTTCCTTCTGATACTATTCAACTCTATCCCCCCAAACCAGTGTTGTATGAGAATTGAAATTGAATTCGAATTTCAGTTCAAAAGCCTCCCTCCTCTGTCTACCCATTTGCCTTCAGGTTACAGTTAAAATCTTGCAGTGGTCGCAAGTCGGGCACTTCTTTCACCGTTCCTAATCAGATAAGTCATCAAACCCATCCCACACTCAGATCTTATAGCTTTTGCCTCTAACATACCTGTTTCCCAGAAAAACCCATCTTAATTCTAATTCTCACTGTTTCAGATCTCTGTTAAAAGTGCTCTTATGGAGTAGGCAGTGGCCAAATGATTGAACAAGCTCCACCCACCATGTAGAAATTGAACATTTTTCCTCATCAAAATTCCACTGTAATATGAGATCCCAAGTATATATTATTTTCAACCTTGGGGCCTAAACTCTGTGCCTTAATATCCTGTTGCTTTTCACAAAGAGATGCCAAATACCTTGAAAAAGTCAAGGAGATTTGCTAAGAGGATTTTCTTCCTTCTCCCTGCACAGGTGGGGAAAACACATCACTGATTCCAATCTGTGTCAAAGGAAATACAAATTCAATTTGATCTTATCCAAAAGATGACTTATAGTTCAAAAAAGACACTTTACACATCTCTTACAAATGACTAAGGGTGTAGATATGCCCCACCTTTCCACTGCCTGCCCGTGCTGATCCCAGAAGGCATAGCAAAGTCGGGTTAGAATATTTTACTAGTCTTATGCCTTTCCTGTGACAATAGGAACCAATTATCAGTATTCATCAGTGTTATTAATTCACATCATCCTCCTAAATCCACAAGGTCTATTTAACAATGGTGTTCTCCTATGTATAAACTATGTGTTTTTAAATAACTATGTTACAATACATGGCCTTATTACCCAAAAAAGTTATACAAAATCATGTCCAATATTTTAACAATGTTTTCGAGTCTGAATGGGGGGTGGTGAGCAGAAGTCTGAATCTTTCTTTCATAGTGCTGTAACCTAGGGTAAAGTTTTAAATCTTAGTGAGTTTCAGTTTCCTCATTGGTGTTTGGTGATTAAAAAAAAAAATGCTTGGATCTGAATTGAAGATTGAAGGCAATCAGTTATGCCCCTCTCCACCAGAATGCCTGGAGCAGAGAACATTAAGAAATAGTTCTGTTATCATTGTACTTGAGTACCAAACCATGCCTCACCAGTAGACATGGCACTACCCATTGACCAGATAAGGAAACTAACATGTGGAAAATTTTAGCAAATAAAGGTCAAAGGGGTAGAAAACTGTCATGGCGACTCTCCTTCTGGCCATGTAGACTCCAGTAAACAGACAATAAGATCAACCACCTTTAATGTAATGAGTGACTGAAGGCTATTGTGGTTGGACAAGTTTTTATGGGACTTGAAAACAGGATTTTCCTTCTATGAACAGAATGGAAAGTATTTCTTTCCTAGGCCAAAGGTGCACTCCAGTGTCTAGAAGGCAACTTCAGTGAGTACAGACATGCAGACTCCAAGCACTGGAAAAGAACATCACACTATGAATATTTTACAGTGATTCCCGGCTCTGCCTGTTGTCTGCTGTCCAGCTTGCTATGTCTCAGTCTCCTCAGCAGAAATGCAAATATCAAAAGTGTATAACTCATGGAGTCATGATGGTTGTGTGTCAAGACTGTGCTTGGTAAAGATAAAATATGTACCTATAACTGATATTGATCTCATGTGAAATCACAAATATTAATTATACATATAAAATATACAGAAAGATTTTGTTTAAAAAATATCCTTTATGCTAGGTATTGTGGGCTATGCCTTTAATCCTAGCACTCAGGAGGCAGACACAGGTAGAACTCACTATAAGTTTAAAGCCAGTATGCTTTACCTGTCAATTTCCAGGCCAACTATAGCTGTACAACGAGACTCCATCACAAAAACAAAATAAAATACCCAAGAACAATACCATTTTTATGGGTTTCTCACTTTGTTATGATATTGGTCACAATCTTTTTACTGAGTTTAAAGCCAGAACTTTGCACATACTAGGCAAATATCTATCCTCTCTCTTGAAGCTACATTAGTGGAAAGTGTCTCCTCTTTGCTTTTGCTATTGCATGTTTCTATGTCCATTCAGCATGTGAGTCATTAGTATGGAGATATTACACAGGAGTTCATGGCTGGGAAGCATCAGACCTGTACCAGAGACAGATTCTCCTGAAACTTGTGACGTTTGTTCATTTCTTATTTGACCCCCACAGAAAGCAGGCATGGAAAAAAGAACAAGGCAAAAGTCTGTTTCTCTGAGACACCAAACTCAATTTTATAAATTCAGGTCCCTAAGACAGAGAACTTCAGTAAACACCCAAGACTTTGACTTCAATGTTTCTGGTATCATGGCTCTGTCAGTGGCTGCAGTGGCTAGCTCCTTAAGAAAATGTCCAGATGGAGGCACTATGACCACAACATGAGGTCACATGACATGATGTTGTGAGGTCAGGGCACAGCCTACATCCATTGGCAGGTGGCTCATCAATTATTCCAGACTTAGCAAGGATGTTTTATTTAAGCTGTTGAAAAACTCTCCAATGCTGAGCTCCTGCAAAAGTAAACGCCTCTCGTCCCTGGGCAGCACTGACCTCTGTCCTGCTCTGGAAGCTTCATTCCAAAGCTAATGTTTTGAGGGTGTTTCCTTAGGTGTTTCTCAAATCCACCTTTGTAACATGCTGAGTTCCAACTGGAGAATCCAAAATGTGGATATTCCATTGTTATAGAAATGTCATGGAATCTTGACAAAAAATCAAATTTGATTTTTTAAAATATCTTTAGGAGGCAGTTGTTTTCATTCCCAAAATACCCTTTACATAACTCCAATCTGGCCCTAAGGTCACCATACTGTGGGCTTTGGCTCAGGGAACTCTCTCCTCCCCTAGTCAATCATCGGTACCCAGTAGCACTCTGGGTAGCACTTACATATTTCTTGAATGAATCTATGATTATTAGTTTACACTTGATATCTCAGCTTGGATTTAAGGACACAGAAACCCCACACCTCAACAGTAGATTCCTGAGTAATATATTTATATGAATAAGCCTGGACTTGCAAGCTTTCATCTACTTGTCTTCTTGCCCCCTCTATTTCCACTCCCAAGCCATAGTAAATTCATCTCCTAAGCTGGTTCCCTCATCCATTCTCCCTGCTGTTGGTCCCTGGTTGCTGGCTACCCTTATCTTTGTAAAGCACTTTGCCTTCAAAGCTGACTTCAAGCCTGATGTCAAGCCTGACATAGCAAACTCTTCATCCCCCTCCTCATCAAAGCTAGGACAACAGTGGAGCTTGAGTAAGGATATCAGTGCAGGAGGAGGGAAGGGAATGCATACATCAGTAGAGATATGACTGTAATGCCAGGCAGGTAGACTTTGGTTTACATTGACTGACATGTGTACAACATAGGGGAGATGTCAGATAAGCCCTAATACAGATTCCCTGGCTCCTTGGGGTTTTTCTTAAGTGGGAGGCAAAGCCTCAAAAGGTTTTGGACCTGGAAGCTCATTTTTAGTTTCGATCCCCTTCAATAAAACAGGGCTAGGAGAATAGTTAAGCTCATAGTAAAACGTGTAACTGAAAAGCTAGAGTATACTTTTTGTCTCTTTATCTTTGTATTTGTTTGTGTGTGTGTGCTCATATGTGTAAGTGTAGAAATACATGTACAACCAGAAACTTGAGGTGATCAGAGGAATCCCTTCCACTTCCTTTGAGACTGGGTGTCTTGTTGTTTACTGCTGCATAAGCCAGGCTTGCTGGCCTGGTAGTTTTTTGCAGATTCTTCTGTCTCTGCATCCTGTATCACAGAACAAGTGTTGTTATTACAAATATGCACTCCTACTGTCCCTGGCTTTATATGAGTTTGGATGATCTGAATCCATATCCTCACACTTGAATGGCAAAACCGATTGAGCCATCATTGTTTCAGGCCTAAAGAATAATTTTTAGTCCAGTAATTAGGATGTGAATTTATTGAAAGCAGGAACTCTGTTTTTATAAAGTCCCAGGTGAATGGAATTGCATTAAGAATATATACACATATATTCTTAATAAATAGTAATAAATAAAGACATATGTATGTCTTTAAAAATAACAGAATCAATGTACTCATTCCTTTCACCTTCTTTCCTGAGGTAAAGCTATAGAGAAAACAGATAAATGTTCTATCTGTATTTACCAGGCCTTCTGGCCAGGGATTTGGGAGTCTACAAACCACATAAATCTTAATTCCATGGAATCCCCTCTGTGTGCAGTGGAATAAACAAAGCTCTTCTCAAGGAGAAAGGAAAGGGAAGTGTGCAGTATTCAACAGTGTCCATTCCTAGACCACATGATGCCTAAGCCAAATTATTGGGAATAATTTGCAAAATTGGTGTTTGTGTGTGTCCGTGTGAGTAGGTAGGGGTCCAAAGGCATCACATCCCCTGAAGTTGGCAGTATCAGCTGCCTGGCAGGTGTGCTGGGGACCAAGCCTGGGTGATTTAAACTGCTAAGGCATCTCTCCTCTAGCTACATGGGATTCCTTTAGAAAGAGGGCTGAAGTTGAAAAATTTTCAAACTAACGCCCTTCCATACAGTGTGTCTGAGAATTTCTGTGAGTTCAGAGATGTAGATCAGAACTTTCCATTCTTCTTTTCATTCAGTTTTTCACTGAAAAGCTGAGAAAGGTCAAGTGTTGGCCTCTTATACTCTTACCCTGGAGAGAAACTCTTAGGGAGTTAAAAGTAACAATTCAAGTGCAAATGAGGACTCTTGCCTTTCATCTCCGAGGGACAGGCTCTGGACAAAGCAGAAGGACTGCTCAAGAGCTCAGACTGGAGTGTCCAGTGCTGGCTTTGCATAAGCACTTGATGACTTCAGACCAATCAGGGCTGGGGAGGCAACTCAGTCAGTGAAGTGTGGGCCATGCAAGAGTGAGGAACAGTCTAAAAGAAAGCAAGAGAGAGTTGTGTGTGCTTGTCATTCCAGCTCCAGGGAGGTGGAGACAGGCAGGGACTACCTGACAGACAAACCTACTCAGTGAGTTCCAAGTAAAGCTGACAATCCGTCAAAAAAAAAAAAAAAAAAAAAAAAAAAAAAAAAAAAAAAAAA
>JADRCD010178877.1:28395-60598 GCA_019843815.1 Montemys delectorum
AGAGAGAGAGAGAGAGAGAGAGAGAGAGAGAGAGAGAGAGAGAGAGATCTGAGCTGTAGATTCATCTGTCTGTAAATGATTCAAAACTGGTCCATGGAAGAATCTCCAAGACTGTCCCTCAGCTCCTCCCACACATGTGATAGATGAACTGACATGCAAAGAGGCCTCGAGACTTGACCACCACCAAGGTAGCAGCACCAGGAAACCTGGATGTTGAAACCTGTGAATCACACCCATGCCTGTGGCTCCCCTTCCCACTCCGCAGTTGAGCTCAGTTAGCAAAATGGCTGTATTTGTTCTGTGAGGATTAATAAGAAAATCCATAAATTGTTTTTTAGCGCTTTGCAAGAGAAATGGGGGAAAGTTCAATTTCTTCTTCATCGCTATTATTACTAGGATCAGATTGAATTCCTGTATCTCTTAAGAGTTTCTTATAACTAGTGCATTTTCCGATTTTGAACCAAGACAGTTTTAAATTGCCCATAGAATATATAGATATAAAGTGTAATAATCCAGTTGCTATACTTGTTACATTGTTAGAAATCCAGACACATAGAGAAAGGAAAAGTCTTCAGGCCTAACCAAACAGCAAGGTACAGCCTGCTAGAGTTTCCGAAGATGATTTTAAGAAACTAAGAAGCAGTGCTAACAGAGGCAAGGTCAGTGAGCTCTTTCTAGCAGCTACCCCAGCTCTGAGAGATGAATGGACTGACCATCTCTTTGGCTCTTTTCATTTCTGACTTTAATCTCAACTTTGCCATCATTTTACCAAAGCTCCAAAAATGGTTTAAAAAGTGATACAATAGACCATGGCCTTAGAACATTATAAAAAGAATTACAAATAAGTTTCAGTTTCAAATTTTTCACCTATAGAATGGGAGTATGTAAATATTGTTGTGTTGGCTCTGTTTCAATGGGCTTGTCAGAACTTTTTTTGGCTGTATCCAACCAGTTGCTATTTATTTCCTATGGCTGAAAGCCCTCCTCCCCAGCCTATAGTTCCAGGCAGGGCAAGGGCAATATCACTGTATTTTGGCCCAATGGGCCTGGGCATCTTTCTTTTGTGAACAAAAACTTGGACCACTATGGAAGAGAAGGTTAAAGGAAGAAAGCTGACAGTGTGGGGAGAACACACAGAGTAACAGTGGCAACAGGAGTCTCCCTTGTATTTTGTACTCAGCCCTTGAGTTTATAAGGCTCTTGTTGCTATGGACATCGATGCTAAAGAGAACAGTCCTGGTCTGGGCATTGGAAAATGGTCTAAAGGATGGAGACTATAGTGAGCACACTGTTTTGTCTCTGGAGGTCTCTTGCAAGGTCAGAAGTGAGGGAACACTTTTCTCATAAAGAAAAAAAAAATAAGTGATTTTTTTTCCTTCTCTGAGTTAGATTTAGGCAGTTTTGATGATTTTCATGTGTATTTTCTCATATTTTAAAAATAGTATAGTATTCATTTACAGGTCTCATATTTCATCTCAAAACATGGGAGTCTTGGGATTTTTCTCAGCCTTTGAAATTCTCAATTATTTTACTGTTAGGATTCTCTTCTGTTTGATAAATTTTTTAAAAGAAATTCTGTCTAGACATGTATTCTGAATTGGAAAAGAGACAGAAACACCTAGATGAGTCAAGAAAGAAAACATCTTAGCCTCAAGGGAGAAGGGGGGCTGGAGATTACATGAGCTGACAGGGACACACACTCACGAGATTGAAGGAACAGGCAGAACTGCCCAGGCCAACGAATGTATGGCAAGAGGATGGAAAGACGGAACAGAGTAGTAGAGTGTGTGTGGGGTGTGTGTGGGGTGTGTGTGTGTGTGTGTGTGTGTGTGAATGTGTGTGTATGTGTGTGTGAATGTGTGTGAGAGTGTGTGTGAATGTGAGTGTGTGTATATGTGTGTGAGTGTGTGTGAGTGTGTGTATGTGTATGTGAGTGTGTGTGTATGTGTGTGATTGTGTGTATGAGTGTGTGTGTATGTGTGTATGTGAATGTTTGTGTGTGTGAGAGTGTGTATGTGTATATGAGTGTTTGTGTGTGTGTGTGTGTGTGTGTGTGTGTGTGTGTGTGTGTGCATTGTGAAGAGAGGCAGAGCTGGAGTCATGAGAACACTGACAGGTGTAGACAGTGTTGAAGTCAACCGCAGAATATGACATTGCCCAGTGGTGTCAGTGGGGTGGTATGCTGCAGCCATCAGGGGCCATGTTACAATGGGTGGCCTGCCCTGCCACTTAAGGCCACTGTGAGGTTCATGGTCCTATGACAGCTGGGACCATGTTCATGGTCTAGACTGTCTCCAGACACCATGACCCATGCTACTACTATCACTGACTGTAAAGAGCAAGCTACTTTGACAGTGAGATCGTTGACTGCAGCAGGCTCACAGTTGAGAAAGAGGGACATGGAAGGCTTCTATGACAACCCCTAACCTCCAACCCCTTAAAAGTAACAGCCTAAACAGGAAGCCATTGATAAGAACTCTTAAAAAGTGTGATAAGCTGAGTAGTACTCCATTGTGTAGATGTACCACATTTTCTGTATCCATTCCTCTGCTGATGGACATCTGGGTTGTTTCCAGTTTCTGGCTATTATAAATAAGGCTGCTAATAACATAGTGGAGCATGTGTCCTTATTACATGTTGGAGCATCTTCTGGGTATATACCCAGGAATGGTATAACTGGGTCCTCTAGTAGAATTATGTCCAATTTCCAGAGGAACTACCAAACTGATTTCCAGAGTGGCATGAAATTCTTGGGGAAATGGATGGACTTGGAGAATATTATCCTGAGTGAGGTAACCCAATCACAAAAGAACACACATGGTATGAATTCTCTGATAAGTGGATATTAGCCTAGAAGATCAGAATACACAAAGTACAAACCATAGACCATAAGAAACTCAATAAGAAGGAAGCCTAAAATGAGGATACTTCGGTCCTTCTTAAAAGGGGGAACAAAATACTCGTGGAAGGAGTTGTAGAGACTAACTTTGGAGCAGAGACTAAAGGAAGGACAATTCAGAGACTGCTCCAACTAGGAATCCTACCCATATTCAGTCATCAAATCTAGACACTATTGTTTATGTCAACAAGTGCTGGATGACAGGAGCCTGAGATAGCTGTCTCCTCAGAGGCTCTGACAGTACACGACTAATACAGAAGTAGAGGCTCACAGCCATTCATTGAACTGAGTAAAGGGTCCCCAATGAAGGAGCTAGAGAAAGGACCCAAGGAGCTGAAGGGTTTGCAGCCCATTAGCATGAACAACAATATGAACTAACTAGTACCCTCAGAGCTCCCAGGGACTAAACCACCAACCAAAGAGTACACATGGGGGGGACTCATGGCTCCAGCAGTATGTGTATAGCAGAGGATCGCCAAGTCGGTCATCAATGGGAGGAGAGGCCCTTGGCCCTGTGAAGGTTCTATGCCCCAGTGTAGGGGAATGCCAGGGCCAGGAAGTGGGAGAGTGTGGAGTGGTAAGCAGGGGGACGGGGGTGAACAGGGGATTGTTTTAGTTTCTTTTTTTTTTTCTTATTTTCTTTTCTTTTTCTTTTTTCTTTTGGAGGGGAACCTAGAAAAGGAGATATTGTAAATAAAGAAAACATCTAATAAAAAAAGAGTGTGATAAGGGTGCTGAAGTGTAGCTTTGCATAGCTGGTGGCTTCTGGAAGGGGTGTAGGAAGGGAAAGATTCAGTTCTATTTAAAGGAAAGGTCACTGAAAAATATGACCATGATCCAGTGAGTTTGCAGATAACACAAATTGGACTGTTGTTGTTGTTGTTGTTGTTGTTGTTGTTGTTTTGTTTCAGGATGGGGAAGTCATAAGTGTTGGTGAGAAGGACAGGGAAGAACAGGGAAAGGAGTGTGATTGGCATGTATGATGTGAAATTCCCAAAGAATCAATAAAAATATTATGTTGAAAATACGAATAAAACATTTTAATGGGTGTTTTTGTCAATAGAGGTTTTGACATCACAGGTATTAATTATTCAAAGCTATGCTGGTCTCTACTCTGATTTCACACACACAGTAATGGCCTCACAAACACTTAATAATGTCCTTGCCATTAATTATTCAAGCATTGTTCTAGTCTTCATTCTGATTTTACACCCATGGGAATGGCCTCACAAACATAGAAAAAAAATCTTTAATTTTCCATAGGTTTTTTTTCTTCTACCCAAAATTAAACCTTTGTATTTTTGTGATAAAGAAACATATGCAAATTCAAACTGACAGAAACTCATGGGTTCCTAATACCCTGGGCTGCCCTGGGATACATCACTCACTTTTCAAAATGATTATTAATGGCCTGCTTAAGGACCATTTCATTTCAAATTAGCCAGATTATGCAGACATAGTGAGGTCTACTATCCCATCCACTGGGGTGGGAGGGAAGAGAGAGAGAGTGGTGGGAGGGAGGTGCCAAAAGAAAAAACAGAAAAGAAATAGACAGTGAGTAAGAGAGAAACTTGGGAAAGGATTAGTGAGATTATTTTGTAACTTCAGATCAACCAAAAATACTTCACACTTTTCAACTTTGTACTATTTATCTGAAATCCTTCCTCTAAATGGTTAACCTTAAAGCCACAGCATTGTATTGACAACAAGGCAAGTGGGAAGCAAAACAATTGACAAACAATCAGGAAGCTTGGGGCCAGACCCTCCCTGGTTATCTGTTATCTGGTCTGGAGAACACCTCTCACAAGATAAACTGCTCAGACTTAGATTGGTGAAGTGACTACCATACATAACTTAGCTCTTAGGCTTTCTCATCAAAGCCAAAGATAGTTTTGTGGGAAAGCAGGCTCCAAATCAAACAGTTGATTAGCTAGTAGCCAGTCAATTAATGAAACATATGTACTTCTCATGCAAAGCTCAGGTGTTTCTTCCTGGGGGTGTATTTAGGGATTGCCTCTGTTAGCCAGTGTGTTTAGAGATGTAGGCTTCACTAGCATTAAATGATAAATTAATGTGACTATCAGCTAACAATGTTGTATCAGTTATGGATCAGGGATGTATGAGATGATTTCTGTCTTATCTTCTAAAAAGTCTTTGAAATAACTTGAAGTATGTGCTATTCTGTCTTCAGATATAGACACTGGAAATTGACCACAGTCACCTGCCCAAAAGAAAATATCTGGCAAAAAAACACAACCAAGATTCAAACCCAGCACTGTCTAACCTTAGAGTGAGCTCTTGTTCCCATGATACCATCCACTCATTAGGGACAGCTTTGCAGAAGGCCCCAGATGGTCCTGGACACTCACAAGCTCACAATGCATAGCCTCTGTGTCCCCTAAAAGCAAGATTATGTGTGGTACTGAGCAGTGTTTGAAAATATACCTGTCAAATTGCATTCACAAATGCAGACTCTTTGTTCTAATAATTTATCATCCCTCTCTGCTATGAAATTAAGTATGAATCCATAAAATTTAGTCATAAGGATAATGTTATTTGAACAGGAGCAAGATGGTATTATGAATAATAGATTTCAATCTATTAAGCACAGAGCTAGAGCAACCATTTAACAGGATAATGCAAGGATTATTATAGAATCTAAAGAGATTATTGTAAGTGGTGCCTGATCCCTTCTCTATCAATCAAAGTAAAACAATGCAGAGGAATGGGCCTTCATGTTTATTTGCTGTTGTGTGAGAGCTGTGTGGAGCTGTTGGATATGTTAGTTAGGATGCACAAGCTCTATGATTCCCAGCAAACTGCTGATCTCTTTGACCTTAAATGTCCTTACGGCTGGAAATGACAGGGGTGCCGTAAGATCAGATGACATTTTCAATCTGCCCAGTTCTAAAACCCAATCTGTAATAGCACTGAAATAGATTTCTATGTTCATGTAACTAGAAATTCTCACTTTGCTTTTTTAAATTTTACTCATATGTGTGTTTTGCCTACATGTATGTTTGTGTACCTTGTGAGAGTAACAGCCATCCACAAAAAAGGGTGTTAGATCCTCAGGAACTAGAGTAACAGACAGTTGTGAGCTGCCGTGTGGATTCTGGAAGTCAAACTCAGGTCCTCTGGAAGAGCAATCAGTACTCTTAGCCTCTGACTATCTCTCCAGTCCCTTGCTTCACACCCCCTCTGTCCCTGCCAAATGATCCTTGTCTTGAGATCCAAGTATTCTTCATGTCAAAGTTCAGGAGTGGGGGAAACCAATAGCTTTTGAGCTCTGTTGTAAGTTACATCCATGACAATATGGCAAGGCCAGAGGAAGAGTACCAGGGGTGTTAGCAGAACTGTAAGTGGACAGGGGAGATGGTTCAGTGGGTAAATCACATGCATTGCAGGCACAAAGCCTGAGTTTGAGTCATGACACTCACATAAAAAGCACCACACAGAAAGTTCATGCTTATAATCTCAGTGCTGTGGAAGTAGAGAGTGGAGGGTGGCGGAGGTTCATTAACCAGCCAGTCCAGTCCACTTGGAAGAGGCATGAGACAAGTGAGAGGCTATGTTTCCAAAAAGGCATCTGGTGATGGAGGAACAATACCTGTTATTGCAGGATATTTCATCACACTGTGAACCCAAAGATTGTTATTTACTAAAGAAAATAAAATCACTCATTGTTTCTCATTGTAGTGTGGCGCTTTCCTTCTGCCTGGAATACACACACACCCTTATATTGCACACTTTTAACAGTGAAGGTAAAGTTAGTTTGTAGAAGGAAGCACCCATGTTTGAAAATGATGTCTAATTGAGTGACAAGGTGGCAAATTGCAGAAAGATTTGACAGAGTAAGATATGCTCAACTCTTCAGGAAAACAGAGAAAAGGGAAGCTACTTGAAAGACAATGGATAAAGAAGGAGGCAGTTTTACTGGGAGAGTTTTACAGAGACAGGTTGAAGAGTGAACAAGCTGTGGCCCGCACTATTTTCCCGCCGGCAGGAATACACGGACACACACACAGGATCCTTCTGCAGCAAACCTTTATTACCATGTGGTGAGGAGAGAGCGAGCCCTGGAAAATGCACTGCTTATATATACCCTGGAGCGGCGTGTTCATCTCTGATTGGCTGTTTGCTCATTACCTCATGAGACGCCTCGGGATAGGCTGTGACTTGGCACTTTCTGGCCCTAGCACATGCGCAGATGGGCTGAGACTTGGCGCGCTCTGGCCCTAGGCACATACACAGACTATGTGTTACAGGGAGAAGAAACCAGATGCCGGCGCCATCTTGTAATGGAGGCTGCCGGCTCGGGTGCGGCTCTCTACAACAAGCTAGATACAGGTGAAGACAGAATGAGCTAGAGAAGGAGGAGCTAGAAGATTAGAACAGAGTGCCAGAGTTAGTTTGAGGCCCAGCAGGTCAATCAGGAAAAGATGAGAGAAGCCAGATTGAAAGACAGCATGGAGTAGACATTTGAGCCAGAACAGCTGAGTTCACTAGCCAGCCAGAGCTCAGAAAGAACTAGAAAGGGTGAGCTTATTCAGTAGTAAGTCTCAGAAGCTGAAAACATTTTAGGCCTAGATTCATTTGTAAAGAAGCTAGAAACTTCCAGGACTAGCCTAGGTTAGCGGATGAGGAAGTAAGCCTATGAGACAACAATTACACGGGGAGAATAAAAAATACTTTTACACCTGTTGTTGTCCTTTACCCTCTACATGCACATGTGCACATGTGCACCTGCACACATGTGCACCTGCACATACATGCATACACACATACATATTTGTACAGACATACACACCTACACATACATGCACACATATACAAACAAATGCATATAAACACACACACACACACACACACACACACATTCAGCAAAACCACTATCCTTTCAGGATACCAAACCAGCCAAGACATGATTAAAAGCATGGCAGTATCCATAAAGTGAGTCGAAGAAACTTAGCCACTTTCTAGAATTTTCTCATCACGCTCACATGTTGATGAAACCTCCTTGGAATTCAATCATTCACTTTGGTGTAGGTAAGATCAAAGGTAAAATATTACTGTGAAGACTTTACACAGTTACAATGAGAAAAAAATAATGTATGCATATGGAACCCCTAACATCTCGGTGAAAAAGCCAGTCCTGGGCTCCATGTCTGCCTCTCTAGTAACCAGCTGTTGTCTTAACTGATAGATCCTCTCTGAATCTAGATTCCTTTGTCTATAAGAAAAGAAATAGTTGCCTAGCTCTAAAACAAGTGACCTTCGTGATAGGAAGAATTATGTTTTGCTGCCTTCTACAGCAGACAGCTTCTGAGGAGAAGAGAATCCGTTGTTGGCTGAGTGGTCATAAGTGTGGTTACCCTATGTGTACAGCTAAACCAGTATTAAATTGTCTCATAGATTTAAAGGAGAGAGATGGTAAAGTCCCTAGAGAGAGCATCCTGGGAAGGGGCTCAGTAGCTCATGAAGCTAAGAGTGAAAAGTTAGGAATGGAGAAAAGACACTAAGAGCCCTACCTAAAAAAAAAAAAAAAAAAAAAAAAAAAAAAAGCAAATGAAAAAAGAGCTTAGGGGGTTCCATGTTCCAGTAGTCTTTTCATTTGCTTCTGATACTAAACTCTGAACAAACCATGTGATCTTTGATGGTGCTTGAGTGGAAGAGGACTTTTATTCTAAAGATAACTATGATAAATCTCACCTCTGAGACTTCTCTAGAAAATGTGTGGTAAGGAGAAGGGCTGCGATCAACCAGTCTAAACTTGCAAAATTGATTGGATAGTATGCCTGAAGAAGCCCCTGATTGAGCTTTGGCCATATGAAGCCAGGGGTGAATGCATGTAGGGTCAATTCTACATGTGACACTAGGCACCTCTCTAACTCAGGCATATTTGAAGATCAAACAGAAAGGCTGGAACTGAGTAGTAAGGAGGGCACTGAGGAGGGCAGGCCCTGTAGAATGGCTTTCAAGTTCTACATTTTTATACTCAGAAAGACAAAAAAATTACAAAAGGCGCCTGCCAAGCAAAACAACATCCAGAATCCTTGAAGGAGACATTAAAGAATCAAAGGACATTGGGAGGGTGGGGGAGTTAAGGTAAGACACAAGGTACATCACAGCCCTGCTGGAGGTGGGCCAACTGGGATCTAACCACTTGGGGAAAGTACAAAGTAGACTTGGAGAATGTGGTGGTTGTATTAAAGGTGTTTGAAGATTGTTACATGGAAAATCTTACTATGATGTTGTCCCTTAAGGGCTAGAAACAGAAAAAAAGAGAGAGCCATTAAGGAAGAAATGAATAGATACTTGTAAAGTGCCCAGAACAGAGTAAGAATTACAGAGCTAAGCATTAAATAAAACTAAATGTGCTTCCTGTTCAGAGATATCTGGAGATTAAAGTTGTCACAGTGTTGGGATAGGGAGGAGGCATTTGTGACATAGGTAGGTGACAATGTTATGAAAGATGGGGGAGTCATCCAGCCTTGAAGTTTATCAAATCCAAGCCTAGAAGCTTCTCTGAGCTAGCTGCAAAGCTTGGGTTCAGTTTCATGTGCATCAAATACTTACAGGTAAAGTGACCTTTCCTGTCCTGGACTCACATATCATCTCCCTTCTCAAAAGATTCATCCCAGCCTTGGCAGAACAATCAAACAATATTGGGAGTTAAGTTATAATAAGGATAGAGTATGAAGAAGCTATACAAAAGCCTACAGGGAAGGGTGATGTCCTTGGAATTCAGAGTCCTGTGACCTCATAGCCCCAAAGCTATGTGAAAAGCTGTGCATAGTCAATGTGTACCTTCAACCCCAGAACTGTAGCCAGTAGGGGCAGGAGACACCACCAGCCTAACCCCAGGCTGAGTGAGTGGGAATTCCTGTTAGGAGGGAATGAGGCAGAGTGATGGACCTGATCAACTAGATGTCCTCACTTGACATCTTCATTCACACATCTCAACAGACACACACACACACACATACAGAGACAGAGACAGAGAGACAGAGAGAGATACAGAGAGACAGAGAGACAGAGAGAGACACAGACAGACAGAGAAACAGAGAGAAGCAGACAGAGAGAGACAGAGAGACAGACAGAGGGAAAGACAGAGAGACAGACAGAGAGACAGAAAGAGACAGAGAGACAGACAAAGAGAGACAGAAAGAGACAGAGACACATACACAGAGAGAGAGACATAGAGAGACAGACAGAGACACACATACAGAGACATACACACACAAATACACATTTTGATTTTTTTTAAAGAAGATATGAACTCTTTACAATGAAGTAATATATTTTAGAATTTATATACCTCTTATTATCACATTATGATCCTTCCTTAAACCACACAGAGGTAGACACTTCAATTTCAAATCATTCAAACTAGATATCTATGTATGAAACTCCAAGAAACAAAGATTTATGACAGAAGACAAAGTGGTTCTAAAACATAAAGATTCAGATTTGGGTAGAAGCATCTGTCCCTGAAAACAATGACCAGTGTAAGGCACCACTGTCCAAATCAGACAGGAAGTGCAGCACTGAAGTGGATCTGGGTGTCAGAGTGCTGGGGACAACAGATAGAAAGAACCCAGCTGGCAGAGCAGAGATGAGGATGAGCCTACTCGCCACTGTGTCCTGTTACACGGTGTAGAGCAGAGCCGTTGGAACGGGGAAGGGTGCTAAGAAAGATTAATCCGACAGTTTTGTGCTGAGGAATGTTAGATAATTTTCATGCCTTTACATGTGTCACCTCAGCTAATCCTCATCGTAACCATAGGAAAAAAGGAAATAAAGTATCCCCATTTTCTTACACAAGAGAATTGGGGTTGTGTTTAATACACTTTCTCAGATACCTTATGTGGATGGATAGCTATATTGATAACTATATTGATAATTATATTGATAACTATATTGAGAAGCCACCTGGAAGAATCTATCAGAATTTTTAAAGACTGATTCACTTTCTGGTGGTGACTCCTCACAAATGCTTTCTCTTGTATGCAGGAAGACCGTGTTCTCTTTGCTTTTAAGGCAGCATTATGGCAATATTAAAGTTTGAGAGCATTTTTTTAAAAAAAAAATAACTAAGAATGTATCCCAATTCTAAATTACTCTGAAGGAAATAAAAATGGTGAAAGGAGTGAATTAAATTTAGCTGAGTGCCTAGGGAGTATTTTTTCTTTTCCTTAAATTTCTACTAGTGTCTGTTTTGTATACAAAGGGATGGATTTCATGAGATCTTTATCTCAAGTTTACCCTGTTATACTTTATGAGTATGAACATGTGAGATACAAGGCCATAAGTATAGCTTTTAATGAATAAAATACATATATTAATATTACAGAATATTAATGTCTATGGAAAAGTCTAGAACACTGTGTGACAGGTACTTAATGCCATTAACATGTCAAAAGTATGAGGTAAAGGCTAGGGTGGAAAAAACCTCTTTCCACTGCCCACTCTGCTCTTTTCATTAAACTATTTCAAATAAATATATACTACTCCATTAAAACACAAAGACAGGAAGGCTCGTGGATTCTTCAGTCACATAAATACCACTGGTTATTCTAGTTCACCCCAGTTTCTGCTGTGCATCCTAGTTCTGAATTTACAGTTTGGGAGTGCCTCCCACCCATCCAATGAGCCAACTCTGTCAAGGGTGGGAAGTGAGGCATAGAAAGATCACCCCACAAGAAAACAAAGCTTTCCGAGGAAAATCAATGGCAGCATGGCTGGAAGCCACCATGGCAGCACACAGCCAAGTGCTGACTTCTGCCCAAGAGTAAATGTAGGTCTGCAGACATGAAGACAACAGTATTCTCTGGACAAACTGCAGGTTCAGAGTATCCTGTTTAGTGACCCATGCAGACACAGGCATGTTCACACATTTATCATTGACAATCCCACTTCCAAATCCTCCAACACGGAGCCCATATTTCTCAAGTGTCTTGTCGAACTTTACAGTGAAAATTAGGGCTCTCATAAATCATGGCCCCACTCTGAGTCTCTCCAAAAGCAGACAGGATGGGGCTTTGGAGATACTGCGATATTTAGTAGCATTTCATTATAATTATTAATGAGGTCCTGAATCCTGAATCAGGGCAGAATAGAACATGATTATAAAAAAAAATGCAAAGCCCTAAGAATGCAGAAAATGAAAAAATTAAACTAAGTGATAAAGAATTATCTCTTTGAAGCAGAGCAGATTCCCACTGGTTGAGGGGAGGTAGGAATAAATTAAACCATCCAAAAGACAGTTAAAATCTTCCATTCTCTCACATATATTTTCTGAGAGTATCCAAATAATAATGTTTGAAGTCTTTCAAACAACAGCACTCAAGGCAAATTTGCCAAGACCCTTAATAATTGTCTGTAACCTTCTCAAGGTTGTAAAACAATGTTTGGTTTGTCTGTCTCCTAAAAGGCAAGATGAAATAATACTTAGAACACACAATTAAGAGAATTAATTCTCTGTTAGATACAGCTACAGGTCTAAATCTGAAACTAATCCACATCTGCAGATCTTAGTGCTCTCTGCATCTAAACAGGCAACATCTGGCCTCACCATAAAAGAATCCACATGTGCGTGCATGCATGCATGCAAGCGCGCATGCGCGCGTGCGCGCGCACACACACACACACACACACACACACACACACACACACAAGTACACATGCACATGAGTGCATTACTACTTGACAATTTTAAGTTATTTTTTATTTATGTGTATGAATATCTTGACTGCATGTCTGTCTGCATTATATATTTGCCTCATGCCTGTTGTACTGCCTGGTTTGGTGTGTCAACTTGACACAGGCTGGAGTTATCACAGAGAAGGGAGCTTCAGTTGGGGAAGTGGCTCCATGAGACCTAGCTGTGGGACATTTTCTCAATTAGTGATTGAGGGGGTCGGGCCCCTTGTGGGTGGTGCCATCCCTGGGCTGGAAGTCTTGAGTTCTATAAGAGAGTAGGTTGAGCAAGCCAGGGGAAGCAAGCCAGTAAGAAACATCCGTCCATGGCCTCTGCATCAGCTCCTGCTTCCTGACCTGCTTGAGTTCCAGTCCTGACTTCCTCTGGTGATCAACAGCCATGTGAAAGTAAGCTGAATAAACCCTTTCCTCCCCAACTTGTTTCTTGATCATGATGTTTGTGCAGGAATAGAAACACTGACTAAGACACCTGTGGAGGCCAGAACAGGATGTTGGCTCCACTGGAACAAAGTTAAAGATGGTTATGAACCACCATGTGAGTACTGAGAACTAAACTCTGATCCTTTGGAGAAATAGCCAGTACATTTAACCACTGAGCCATCTCTCCATCCTACCTACTTAGTAATATGAGCTCAAAGAAAACTTGTATGGACTACTGCATGCAAGTCACTGAGAAATAGTCTCTAAATTCAATCCAAAACACATCAGTCTATCCCTGCATAAACCAGGTACATTCTGTCTCCTTCCAGAAAATGCTTCTGCCTTTTTTGTTTTGTTTTGTTTTGAATACAAAGCCAGAGGTGTTGGTTGCATTTACATGTGTGCTCAGGCTTGTGTGCTTGGGCTTGAACCCAGAGCTTCACTTTGCCACTGAATTATAATGCAGTCGTGTTGTTTTGTTTTGTTTTGTTTTGGGTTTTTTTCCAAACATAGAGCTATGTCCTAATATTTTCCATTTAGGTAAATGTCAAAAACTACGTGTGAATTTTACTCTCATGGAGATATTTTAACAAAAACAGCACTGAGAATATGTTCGCAATGCAAACTTTACCACATGTGTAGTCACATTCCTCAGATTAGCCAGCTAATGGCTCCAGGGGAGCCATTACAGCAGAATGCATTGGTGTGTGCAGCATGAATGAGAAGCTCTAGCTTGGAGATAAACTCCCCTTTATAGCTTCAGGTGCTGAGGGTGCATAATAACAAGTAATCACAGGAACTAATAAGATGGTGTCCGCCCTTCTGACCCTTATGGAAGTGGTTCAATTAGTTACCAACCTGCACACTGGGACTCCATCAAAGACGTCCTTTGGAAACAGAGAACCTGGGCTCTTTCATTCTTGTTTTTTTCTCTCAATATTTGAACAAGAGCAGAAGGTCAACCTAAGCAGTTTCTAACCTTGCCCATGGGTGGGCGTGCATTGGTATAGGAATATATGTAACTAAGCAGTTCCCTCAAGATGGTGTGCTAACAGCTTTTGCAGTTTGTGGATGTACTCAGATGGTTGAGTGTTTGTCTAACAAGGATGAGGTCCTGGGTTCACTCCCTAGCCCTGCATAAAGCAGATATGTGGTACAGTCCTGTAATTGGAATACTCAGGAGGTACAGGCAAGAGGAGCAGAACTGACAGGATCATAGATGTATGTGTATATGTGTGTGTGTGTGTGTATATATATATATACACACACATATACATATTTATATATGGGTGTGTACATGCACACCCATATATAATATGTAAATAATGTATATTTATATGTATGTATACATGTATATGATATATACTATATACACATATATGTGCATATAGATACACATATATATGATTTATTATCATATACATATGTTATATAACTAATACAAATATATCTATCTTATATGTGGTTATTTATAATAGTGTGTGTGTGTGTGTGTGTGTGTGTGTATGTGTGTGTGTGTGTATCTGATTAAAATGGTTTACAGGCTGTGTTTCAACTAGTCCAACAGTGGCTGTCTCCTGATAAAAAGTTCAAAAATCTAGTAGTTGTTTAGTCCATGAAACTGAGTGTCTCAGCTCTTCCTCAGTGTACACTGAAACCCCAAAGCATCATGCTCTAATACTAGTGAAGAAATGGACTTGCCAAGGAGAGTAAGAGTGAACGGGCAAAGAGAAAGGGCTTCCATCTTCTATGTCCTTTCTGGAGGTACAGGGGGCGAGGCATAAGAATGTGTGGCTCAGGTCTAGGGTAGATCTCCAACATCAAACAATCTGGATTTATGGTGGGTCTTCTGGCTTCAAGAAGATCTAAAAATATTCCCTTACAAATGAGCCCAGCTGCTTGGGTTTTTAAGTTAATTTCAGATGCAGTCATGTTCACAACCAAGAGCAGCCATCATAGCTACATAGTAAGTTTGATGCCAGCCTGGGGTACAGGAGACTCTGATTCAAAACATTCATTTATGTACCCATTTAATTAAAACAAAAAATAAGAACTGGGACTGGAGCATGCCTCAGTGGTTAAGAGCACTAGTTGCTCTTCCAGAGGACCAGGGTTTGATCCCCAGCACCCACATGGCAGGCCATACTATCTGTAACTCCCATTTCAGGAGGAGCTGATGACCTCTTCTGTCCTCCATGGGTGCTTCACAGACATGCATGCCATGCAGGTAAAACAACACAACAACGATGACAACCTTGAGAGAGGATTTGTTTTAGCTTAGTTTGGTTCTATAATTTCAGTCCATTGTGGCAGGTAAGGTGTGATAAGGTTCATGAATGGAAACCATGAGATCAGAATTGTTCACATTACAATGAACCAGGAAGTAGAGGAAGCAGGCCAGGCCAGGGCCAGGGATAATCTTCCAGTTCTGCCTCTAGTATCTACTTCTTCTCTCACCTCTTAAAATTTCTATATCTTCCAAACTGGAACCATAAACTGGGACCAAGTACTCAAAACATGAGTCTGTGGAGACATTTCAGATTCAAACCATAACACATGGTATTGCTTATTAGCCAATGTACTTGAGACCCTGAAGAAAAAAAAAAGACATTCTGGATAGCCAATAGGAAAGTCTTCTCAGGGTAGTGTAGTGCCCCTTCAAAGGCCTTCTTTCCATCAGAGATCACTGTGGCAGTGTCTTTGCCACCTGCACTGTCTCCAAGGAAGTCAGGGTCACTCACCAGGGACACTTACTCAGTTTTAACACAGGAACACAGGCTATATTTTTTTGTAGCAAAACCAACTTAGAAAGGGAGAGCTACCATTAGCATTCTAATAATAAGAGGAACAAGCAAAATAAAAATAACATGAGTAGCTCCAAAGAGAAGCATGAGGAGAAACAGAGAAGATTGGTGGCAGCCAGAGGGAAGGGAGCTGGGGGAGGAGAATGGGAGCAGGGGTGGAAGGAAGTTGGGGGAGAGAAGTAGGGGAACGGGTGGAAGGGGACTGGGGTTGGTCTTTGCAAACTACACAGTTCCTGTTCTTGATGAGGACACTGTTGTAAGAGTCGTGACTATGGAGTGATTGATGAACTCAAGCCCAAATTCCAGCTCTAGTTCAATGTGTTTGTGATTCTGGCTAAGTGACCCAGCACTGCAGAGACTCAGTTTGCCATTCTCCTAAATGGGGACTATATGTATTCCTCCATGAGTAGGTCTGAATGAAGCTGTTCAGTGTCAATGACTAAAGTACTACCTTATGGGATCTACCATGTAGCTGCTTTATTGTTATTGTTATTGTTGCTATTACCATACTCTGCTTAAGAAAATGTGGAAATACATATATTTAAAGAATCTCTTTTAAACAGTATAAAGTCAAAGAAGTATATCACTTAAAGAGGTTTTCTATTTTCCAAAAAAATAAATATCAACATCACTCCCACATGATGCTTCTGTGAGTAGGAAAGATTGGTCTGAAATATAACATATATTCTAGCACACATTGATGAGAAGATGGGCAATCAAAAACAGAAAGAAGAAATAGCATTCTTGTCTTTGTTTTCATTAGGGTCATGACTCAGACCTCACAAGCTGTGGAATAATACTTGAAACAGGGCCAGCCACTATGCCACTGTTAGAGGAATACTCTAGTGTAGAAATGGGCCCTAGCCCACTAGGATTGGGTTCTGGAACCCTGGGTATGGGTAGTGAGTGAATGAAGAAAGGACAGACACATAGGTGCATGTAAAGTGAAGCTTGGATCAGGCAGGGTTCTCAAATACTATAGCAGCAGCTGGAAACTTCCCCTTGTTTGTTAGACAATGCACAGAGTGCAGGTGAACTGGTCTCTGTAGGAGGTCTCTGTAGGGAGAAATCTGACAGTTAGAGAAAGCCATGATTGCTAATCTTTGTACATATTGATAGATCATCCATAAACACTCATACTTGGACTCCCCTTCAGCCGGGACCATATGGATTACATCTTAGCCAGTTTGTCCTTCGGGTTAAGACTTTGGGGTTCCTGACATGACTGTGTTCATGTCAAAATATACATTTATTCAAGACTTGGCTCCCTTAGGAAGTGTGTTTAAGCTACTCATTTTTTGTTATGCTTTCCTGATTATCTACTTGACCTTACATACAAATTATCTGCCTCCAAAATATGCATTCCAAAACATCAGTTGTCTTAGCTTCTTTCCTGTAGATGTGATTAAATGACTTGACAAAGTATCTCAATGGAGAAAGGATTTGTTCTAGCTCACAGTTCAGGGTACAGCCTAATGTGGCAGGGAAATCAAGGAGGTAGAGCTCTCATGTGGCCAGTAAGTCACACTGTTCCCACAATCTAGAAGCAGAGAGTACGGATACTGAATCTCAGCCACTTCTCTCCTTATGCAGTCCAGGATCCAAGCTCACAGCATAATGTCATCCACATTCAGGGTGTATCTTCCCACCTAGATTAACCTAATGAGCATAGTCCCTGACACTAAATGATCCTTTACAAGTATGCCTGGAGGTTTGTCTTCTAGGTGGTTCTAGATCTAGTTAAGTTGTCAATTAGCACTAGCCAATCAAGCACTTATGAGGAGATCCAGGCTATTGTCCACAGAACTTCAATCCATTTTATAGCCATAGCATTTAATAACTGAGAAAGGAGATGATGAAGTCAACAGGAGAGAGGAGTATAATATTCTAGGGTCTCGAAGGATAGCTTTGGAGCTATAAATGCACACTTGACAGAACTAAATATATAAAGGTGTTTCTGGTTTGCTTTTGCTCTTGTTTTAAGTTGTATTGGATCAAAGCTTTGGACATGCTAGGCAAATGTTCTATGACTAAGCTGTGTCTTCCTGTTCTTGTATTTCTGAGCTAGGTTTTCACTCTATATCCCATTTGGGCCTTGGACTTCCAATCCTCCCATCTATACTCCCTGAGTATTGGTATTGTTGGCATATACCATCATGCAGGATTCAGAAAATTTTTAATATTAAACAGGAGAGGAGAGGAAGAAGAGAGAAAAATAGAAAGGAGGAGAGAGATGGAAAGGAGGAGGAAGAGGACAACAGTGGTCCAAAGTCATTGAGTTTCTGCATTATAAAGAAACTTTCTGAAAATAAATGCCAGAAATATAATTCAAGTATATTCCAGCAAATCAGAAATATATTGGCTGATATAAATAGTGTCAAGTTACCTAGTCTCAGTAGAGATAAATCCAGCTAGTCAAAATGTTTTTCTTTTCACTTTGTGTCTTTTTTTTGCTCTGAGAACACCTACATTTTGCAAGATTGTCTTCCTATGGCAGAATTATTGCTGGGTAGTCATCAGAAGTTTCAGGTTTGTGGTGACTTTGTCACCAAAAGGGCAAAGAAATTGACCTCTTCAAACATTGAAATGTTTACACTGACAGCAGCTTCAAACAGCCCTACTTAAATCTGATTGACCCAAGTGATTGTGGTGATCAATCATGTCATCAGAATATCAAGTTCTGATTTTCTACCTTTATGCTACTCATGTAATTGATTCGTGTGACTGTATCTGTGAGGTGTGACATCTCACAGTGTCCTGTGATGGTGGGCTCAGGATAGGCAGATAAGCGGAAGAGGCAATTTTTAAAGAGGTATAAAGGGACAAAATAAAGTTGTCACCTCCAGTCCCCTACTGTGAGTTTCTGTAACATACTCTCTTAGTCCCTCCCTATGCTTAGGTCATGTTGTCTTGTTCGCACAGAAATCTCAGGGCTTTGAGGTTTAAACACCTGCTGAATAAGAGAGCATTTTCTCACAGTGTGGTACATTGGACACAATACGTACTCACTCATTTAAACAATAACATACAGAAAGCCAACTTTATAAACTCTTGGGAGAGATCATGTAAATGTAAATATTCACAGGATTAGACTGAGTTGTCTTTGACCTGCGAGTTTGAAGACACAACACTGCCTTGAAGTTCAGCCATTATAAGAAGGGCTGTTTCCAGTGATAGCTTCAGCCAGTGCCTTAAGTCTATGTCTTCGAATTACATTCTTCTTCCACTCTACAAAGGGCTGAAAAGAAAACATTTTAAATTCCTGGTATTGCCTTAAAAAAGAGCTAGAGCCCCTAACAAGGAACCCTCATCTCCTGTGCTGTATGGAGCAACAGATGTAAAGGGAAAGGTGGTTAGTTAGCATCTCACATTCTGCGTTGTGACTATTTCCCCTGTAGATCACATTCCTTTCCACCAAGAATAAGCACTCTGTATCACTGACTCCAAAACATTCAATGTTCCTCGAATGTCAGCTCAGCCTTTCACCCATTTGTCTAAAATTCCTTCCCTAAGCTACTTTTCAAGATTTTCTTGTTAGCATGGGTTTGCAATTACATTAGGGAGAGAAATAATAATGAAGAAATAAAATCCAAAGGATGACAATGTTTTAATGCATACTTCTTATCACTTGTGTCATCCTGCAGTCAAAAAAAAAAAAAACCCCAAAAAACAAACAAAACAAAACACCCCACACCCCTTAGAATGTGTTTTACTTAGTCTGAAAAACGGCATTGTGAGTGAACAGAATGTGAATATATTTGAGGCAAGATAAGTGTAAAAGTTGTATTATGAGAAGGAGCAGTACAATAGCAGTTCATTTCAAGGATCTCCCTGCAGTGACCCTGGCAGCAACACTGCCATTTCACACTTGTTACAGTAAGTTTCCTTTGTTAATAACTCAGCGTGACAAAGACTTCCTTTCTAGTGTTACCACAGAGTTGTTTCCAGCTCTTGCAGAGAGGGAAAGGAAACCTGGATGCTTGCATCTAGAGTAAAGAGGAAGAGGGAAAGTAAGGACAGGTGGCAGCTGAAAATGAAGGGAAACACAAGGGACTCTACTTCACAAAGAAGGAAAGGAGGAGGAGGAAGAGAGGGAAGAGGAGGAGGGGGAGGAGGAGGGGGAGGAAGAGACAGAATCAGTGCAGTCTGGTAAGAAGAAAAGGAGCTTTGACCAGGAATGTGTGTTCGTGTGTGCTGTATGGGGATAGAACCCAGGTCCATGTGTACATGAGGCAAAAACTCTTCTTCTGAGCTACACTCCAGCCTCACTCATAAGTTATACTAACATCTACCTACAATGCTGCATAGAATGTAACCATCTAACTAAGCGATGACACCAATGTTATATTCTCATCACTTTGCCAATTCATTTTCCCAAGAGAGACCGTCTAACTCTCTTCTGATTCAAACATTGTGTTCCACTTTCACAGCTGCTTCATTTCCTCCCACAAATTAACCATGTTCTTTCAAAATTTTGGAATCGCAACATGCCCTTTAAATGGAATTTCTAGTTTATTTTACAGACTTTTTGTTCTTCCGTTGTCCCATTTCTACACACTCCACTTGTAATTTCTCTCCTCAGCCACTTGGTCTATAGCTCGGCACCATCTACAATGTGGGTGGCATCCAGCACTTTATTACTAAGTACCCAAATTTGAGTTTGTGAGATAAAGTGACTAAAGCCATCTTTTGAGTTGGTTGTTTAATGGTGGTCATAGGAACTGTAAGTAGGCCATTCAGTGAAATGTCTGCCAGAGCCAGAGAAGCTGATCCAACAGTTTTGCCACAGCTTTCCAAAATGGGTAAGAACTAAGGAACAGGTTCCGTGGTGAGCCACGGAAGACTTCAATCAGATTGCAATTCATTCATATGGTCAATGAAGCTCCAACCTCCACATCAATACACCTCACCATTCCAGTTCATTTAATCAGAAGGAAGAGGGCTTCAGGTCTCACCCCATAAATACCTCCCAAGGTTATTGCTTCAATCATACAAATTTCAATTCAGAACGCTGGACAGCGCCATGGCTTATTGGAAACTAGAGAGCCAGCTACTGGCCAGAAGTCTGTGCAATCTTAGTCCAGTTTCACATACTGGGATTCTAAGGCAAAAAAATAAAAAATAAAAATAAATAAAAAAATAAAAATAAATAAAAAATGAAAAAAAACCTCTGTGATTCTCTTTTTCCGGCATTTTCCCCACAATGAGGATCTCTAAAGAAACTCACTACTGTGTCCCCCAGTAGCCCAGCAGTCGAGGCTCATGTCTAACTCTGATGAGGTATGCCTAGCAGGCAACCTGCAAGTATTTAATGAAAGTTGAAAACTTATTTGTGAGTAATATAACCTCTGGAAATTTACTTTTTGTTTTTCAGAAATAATTTTGTGACTAGTTGATCCAGTTCATAAATTATAGTATTGCTCGGGATATGCTCCTTCCTCTATAGTAAACTAAGAAATATATTCATGCAAACATGTATATGTGAGCACCCCACACACATACTTTAAACTAACCAACCAACCTCCCTCTATAAACAGCTATACCTGAGAACTGATGGGTTTTGTTTGTTTGCTTGGTTGGTTGGTTTCTTTTTCTTTCTTCCATTTATTTATTTATTTATTTATTTTTATTTTTTTTTTGAGAAATTATTATCGTATAATACCCAGAGTGGTAAAAATTTTAAATACAAACTATGAAATCTTTTCATTCACATAATAACTTATAGTAGAAAACAGATGATGTAGGAGAAAGTCCAGGGATGGCAAAGTGTCTCCAGCAGGCATGTGTGTAGTCAGAGCACTCTGGAAATGCTCCACTGTATTTTGTGGATTCTGGCTGTTGGCATTCTTCAAGGATCCCTTGATTTTTAAAGAGTGTACACATTAAGATTCTCTGTGCTTACTGGATGGTGGTGGTGCATGCCTTTTAATCCCAGCATTCAGGAAGCAAAGCTAGGCAGATCTCTGAGTTTGAGACCAGCCTGGTCTACAGTATGAGATCCAGGGCTACACAGAGAAAGCCTGCCTTAGAAAAACAAAAACAAAATAAAAAACAAAACAAAAACAAAAAAGCAAAAACAAACAACCTTTATGCCTAAGATTGTTTTGCATAGACTCTCACAGTGACATGTTGAAACATTTGCAGCTGGAGAAATGGCTCAGTTGGTAAGGTATTTGTCACCCAAGCATGAAGACCTGAGTTTAGTTCCTTCCAGAACCCAAAGAGGCCCAAACCAAAGAGGCAGAGAGAGGAGGCTCTCTGGGGTTTTCTGAGTGAATCAGTGAGCTCTAGGTTTCATGATGAGACCCATCTCAAAAGAAATGTGAAAACAATTTAAGAGGATACCCAGTGTCAACCTCTGGCCTCTTCACTCACACCACACATGCACTTACATGCACATACACACACATACACAAACATCACACACACACTTGCACACATGTATCCACATAGTCCTATGTTAATACAAACATGTACTCATGCATGTACACATACAGGTACAAATACAGGCACACATATATGAGCACACACACACATGCATCCATGCACGCACATACATGCTCATACATATACATATACACAATTAAGGTACATTAAAGATGAAAAACTGAAGCTCAGAGAAATCAATTATTTAAAGTCACCTGATGCTCTGTAGTAGAGCTGGGTCTCATATCCAACATCTCTGTCTCAAACTCCTATCTATACCACCACTTATGTGCCTGTATCAGAGGAATCAGACACCCTTGCCCAGCCCTCCTGTCCTCTGTGCTCCTGAGCATTGCGGTTCTTCTGCATCCCCTTCTTCCCTTCCCACTTCCAGTGTGAACTGGAGCTATGGACAGTCAAGTAAGCGGTAGGCTTGGTGGGCCCTCTGGAATGGTCCTTGTGTCTTTGGACAGGATTTCTGTCTGTAGTCCACATTGGTCTTGAACTCTGAGTCTTGTATCATCCTTCCAGGGAAAGGATTAAAATCATACACCACCGTTCTCAATTTTGGAATGGCATTCGAGTTACACACTTCACTTGTTTTGGACTGTAATGTCTAATTTACAACTTCAAAACTGCTAAATATGTGAAGACTCACAGTAACAAAAGACAGCATGAAGTTGGAACTAACATCTATGCCATGAGGGACTGTGACAGCACATTAACCAACCAGTGGTGCCATCCCCTTGTCTTCCCCCTCCCCTTTCTCCTGCCTTTCCTGATGGGAATCCCAATCTTACTTTTCTGTCCTTGAGTTAAAGAACAAATTCTTCAGAAGTATGTACACTCCCTAACTTCTCTCCAGTTTTTCTTTCCAGCTGCACTGAACAGCTTTGCAGTGACCCAGGGTAGCTCTTGTCACTGCATCCTAGGCCTTTGCGGTGACCCAGGGCAGTTCTTATCACTGTATCCCAGGCCTTTGCAGTGACCCAGGGTAGTCCAAGTCCTCCCTCATCACTTCTCTTCTTTCAAACAGCAGCAGAAATGTTCATGGTAACATGGCTATAGATCATTTCACTTCTGTCAAAGGGACCATTTTATGGCTCTTCTGGATGAACATTCTCTGTTTCTGTGAACTTAGTTTGGTTTTGCTTAAACACACCTTTCCACTCTTCTACAAAGCAGGGTTCACAAGTCTCTCCTTTATTCATACATAACACTTTCTATCTTGAAACCTGCTATAACACATGGTTATCAGTTGTTTCTATGGCCCTTCTGTGTCTTATTTCCCATTCCTCCCATAGTACACAACAAGCTGTCACAGGTGTTCTGTAAACATTAATTGGACAATAATGAATGTATGAAAGTTCATTTAGCAAAGTAGTTAATAGAAGAGGAGGTCACTCACTGATCTTTTTGACGGCCAGATACTTTTTTTCTGTACTCTTCTAGGATTAATGTAAGATTACTTGGACTCTCAGTCATATGGAGCTAGTATGTAGAGCACAGTTTCTCAGAACCTCTCAAGTACCCAGCTAGAATAACAGAGTGTGACATAGAGTCATAGGAGTGTGACATGCCAGTGCTGTCTCCAAGGCCATTGAAGAGGCCTCAGAATCTTCTTCATTTGGTTATTGCTTTGCCTCCCCATCCCCTGCCCCATTGCTTTAAAACTAAAAATGGCAAAATGAAGTACATGGAAAATCTACTATTTTTAGGCAAATGTGGATTCTGTAGGAAGGGCCTTACTCACCCTACTCAGTCGTCAGGAAGCCACTTACACAGGAAGAAAACTAATCACCATCTACAGGACCCTGTTGAGGCATTGTGTGAAGCATCATGATTTGAAAGAAGAAAGACCCACCCTATGGCATAGAAACTCAAAGCAGCACATCTGGAGCCATGTTAAAGTCAGATGTGTGCAGAGTATTGTGTTTTGCTGCCTTTGTTGTTTAACAACCCGCACAATTATTATAAGGTTCTCCACAGTTGCTTTTGACAAAATATAAACACAAACATAAGCATATCTGAAGAAAGAAAAGTTCTACATTTCAACTCCTAACATTAGTAATTGAAGTCCAGCTATGATATAGAGGTGACTGCAATTAGAACTGATGGTATCACTCCTCATCCAATCTTGAAAGTGCACTAGGATCTTTGGAAGGCTTTACTCAGAAACCTATAGATAAGGTGTGGTGCTGAGCCAAGCTGCATGTTGGGAACTTAATTGTAGTGAGAACTTTGGTTTCTTTAAAAACTTTGAAATACTATGGGAGTAGGTTTTCTGTTTAATCCAAGGTGTAGTATATGGAGTTGCTTCAGATTGCCTGCAGCAGCAGACTATGATTTGCCTCATGATCTGGCAGTAGGGAGGGGGTGATTTTGCCAGCTGCAAATAGTTTTTGCAGAGATTTTGGAATTCTGGAGACCATTAAGATGGTGTTTAAATGCATGAACCCCGAGAGCAGTGCAGCAGTTGCTGATGCTCCTGCTGCTGGTTTCTGGTTTCTGGTTGCTGGATGCTGGATGCTGGATGCTGGATGCTGGATGCTGAATGCTGAATGCTTTATGCTGGTTGGAGACATCCTCAAGACAAAGATTGGACCTGTCCCAAGGAAATCAATGCACATAATCTGTAGGAAGTAGTCTAACAATATTGACACTCCCTTCCTCTCTAGCCTTCTTTCTCTTCTACCCAGTGTTGGGAGGGGGTGGAAAGGATGTGGGTGGAGAATGGTGGTAGAAATAGGAACCCATAAAGTAGCCAAAATTCCAGCTAGAATTAGTGGCTAAGATAAAGTTCTTAAAGTAGATAAAGTTTATAAAGTAAGATAAAGATAAGGTTTTAGATAAGATAAAGTTTCTAAAAGGAAGACTAGATTGATGGTCAAGGACACAGGAGAGAAATCTCACCTAGAGGAAATCAGGGACCACTTGGTAGACAATGGTGCAGCTTTGATAACCAAAGAGCAGAATTTACATTAAAATGCTACAAACCAGGAAATGCTGTTTTAATGTTTGATTCTTTCCAAATGCACAAAATAAAATACATTGTACTCTAAGTTAGATGTCAATAAAAGTAGGTGAATTAGGAAATGTCAGATTTCAGAACAGATGACTACTAAGAGCACAGGAATCAAGGAAACAGATATTTTTTTTTATCACAGAAGATACAAGACCCTGAAGAAAAAGAACCTGAGGCAAAGGCTTGTTTGGACATGCAGCCAGCATCTTTTGGTGCACTTCCATTGCTCCTCATAGGATCTCTTCCTCCCAAAGCAAAACCATGTAGACCTTTTAACCCATACATCTTCTTTCTCTCTGCTTTTTGAATGTATCTTCCTCATATTCAATTTGCCATCATACTACCAGCCTCATGTCTGCTTTGGGGATCACCTTTACAGTTGTTCTCACTTTTGCAGTTATAATGTGAGGTAAACTGTCTTTGTTCTTTTCATTCCTTTTCCCAAGAAAGATATCTCCATGGGGCTTTTACCACCCTGGCAACAGGTGGCCAGCCATACTCCAATCAGCTTTTATAGAAGAAAAGCCATGTGACTCCGTAAGCTCCCTGTTTCCATGCAAAATGGATGCAACAGCAAATGAATCAGTTGTTTTTCAAAAATCTGTAACTTCAATGTGCTTTCATTCTGGGTGGGAGAAGCAACAATAAAAGTTTAAAAACAAGCAAGACAAATTCAAGGGTAGCAAATGCTACAGAAATATTAAACTATATGTTGAGAGTCATTAGAGGAAGGGAAGGGATCACGATGCATGGTTGGCTGCATAGATAAATGGGCTGTGTGTTTACATTATAAAGAAAGCATACTGAAGTCTTCAGTGCTCTCAACCAGTCCTCCCCACTAACCAGGGTAAAAATTAGCATTAAAGTTTCAACCTCACAGATACCCTTCACTGTACAGTGCAGCTGTATCCTGATAAGCTGAGTATGTAAGGTGAGAATATAGTGAAGTTAAAATGCATGTATACAACTGGTCTACCAAGCATCACAGTGACACAGCGCACTGTACTGGTGGTGGTTTGCTGTCAGTCTTGTGTCCATGTGTCTGGCAAGCAGGGCAATAGCACATGGCACTAACCTTTGCTGCTCCTAAAACAATGAAATTGAATGTCTGAAACAAAGGCTTTATTAAATACGTTTGATTCTCAAACTGCAGTGTAGTTGGAAAATCATAAGTCAACCAACTGCATACCAAGTATCATCCATACCTGCTGTCAAAAGCTGTGTATAGGCAGTTTCTGAACACGTGGGAGGAGTCACAAATCTGGAACATCAAGGAAATCATCTAGGAGAAGTAGCTTTGCTGGGATTCCTAGTCTGAACTGTTATTTAGTGGCTAAAAGCTAACTGGGTTGGGGGAGGGGGCAGGCAAGAATGGAAAACACACTGCTTCCAGACTATACAGTGCCCACCAACCTCCCATTCTGGAGCCTAAGCAGTCTTAGTACCTAGGATGTCTGTTCATGCGTTTGATAGGAGGAATCCCATGCAGCCTGAGCTTCACTGTGGAGGTTAAGTTTTATCTATAGATACCTTTCATCATTGTTTGAAACACTGTTTAAAATCAACACCAAAGGGCTCATTTCACCATTTAGCCTTAGGATGTCACAATCCCAAGACCTGGCTCTTTTGAAAAAAAAAAAAATACAACGTTAAAATCAGAAATCTGTCCCTGACCTGTAAGTTTCCTGTCACCTTTTCCAAAACACCTCAAGCTCCTGCAAAATCAGAGAAAAGAACACAAATGTTCCCCCTTATTTCTTTCATCTGTTCTACAAATATGTGTGGAAATCATTGATCCAGCCTTGTGGCTACTGAACTTGGCACTGGAGATTTGTCTCTTATTTTTCTGTACACACTTTGCATGTTTCTGTTGGCCCTTCCAAGCTAGGAAAATTTGGATATAATTCTGTTTACAATGCACAGTTACAAGAACTAGACAGAAATTTTATTTATAAAATAAGATTATACAGAAATGATCCTCGTTAGACATTATCTTTATTGCAAAAAAAAAAAAAATGTGTGGTCATAAAGAAACTAGCTAACTTTTCTGAGATTTCCCAGTAGTACAATTGAAAAAGGAAATAGGCGATATATGTTAGTTTTCTACACACAAAAGAGAACTCAGTGACATATGTCTTCTTTCAAAAGAAATCAGCTTCCTTCATGTGTCCAGCTGATTATAGCCAAAAGGGAAAACTCTGTTTTGAATTATGGAAAATGAGTGTGTTAGGATACTAAGTGACTAAGTCAAAGGACACATTTCCTTGAAAAGTAAATGGGTAACTCAGAGTTAATGCCCCACATTGAATGTCTTTTGGAAAGTTTAGAACACTATTAAATTGCTATTAAGCTTATGGAATAACTGGTTGTTTGAAATGTGATCCACTTTTTACCTGCATTTCATAAAGAAACGCAAGCAATTGCATTAGGCTACACTAATCATGAGCCAAATTTTATTTTCTTGTCTAAAACAGAATTTAATTATACAGATATGAAAAGAGAACTTAATAACACTGACTCCCAATCTCTTCTTGGCTGGGAATTTACCAAAAACATTATCTAATTCAGCAGGAGGAGAATATTGTGGTTAGAATATTCAGTTAAAAATTTAATCTCTTTGTTTCCAATATAACTAAATTACTAAGTGTTTAACCAATGACGGGTTTCTTTTGGTCAGCCTTTAAGAGGATGGAATTTGGAAACAGAAGTCTTCTCATCACAGCTACTACTTACTTCCTATCTCTCCAATCCTGACAGCTGCTGAAACTTTCTGAGGCTCAAACCCTCAAGGTGTGGGAGTGTTGTCTGCTATAATTCTCACAGGATGATTCTTTTGAACCATGTTTGTGACAGCACTCAGAAATCAGAAACAGAAGGGAGGATGGCCAGAGTTCATGGCTCCTTCATTGCATGGCAGATACTCAACAGAGGTTATGGTGTTCTCGTGACACAAAAGTTGGGTGAAACTGAGTTCTAAGAGGTCCCAATTAAGCTGTCTTCCCTGCCTAGAAAACCTAGGTTGAAATGAGTTATCCAGCCAGAAATGATGCTGTTTTACAAATGGATTATCTTGCCCAACTTCTCTAAGAGGACAAAGAGCATCTAGAGATAAACACAAGTCACTGACCAGGAGACTGCCTTCTGTGGTACTACATTAATTGGCCTCAAGAAGGTGATGAGGGAGATAACTCATTGGAGGTGAACATAGCCATTATTTCTCAATGATTGGCAGTGTCTTGTGACCCCCGAGGCATCCACTGCTTGGCATGAAATTTCTCAGCAAGTATGAGAACCTGGCTAGAGGCAGGAGGATTGGAAGTTTCCCATCTGTATACTAGGGCAGATGGGTGATGCTCACTTAGTAATAATTCAAAATACTTTGCCCTGGGCAGTGTTTATTCTGCACTTGAAAGATACTCTTCCTAGTCCCTGCACCCTCACCCTCCCTCCCACCCCAAGAACCAACATGTATGAAAGAACACCCCAATATCTTCTACTACATGAATAACAAGTAAGCACACACATACCACCTCCCATCCAAACTTACTCCTTTGACAATAAGGCAAGTTAATTGTTATACTTGCTTTTTCTCCTTGGCACAGATCTCAATAGCCCCCTTCCACTTCCTGCAAATGCAACAGAAACTGAGGCACAGCCAGGTATAGATACATACTTGGCCCATCTGTCTACAGTGCTTTCGTTCCTAATGGAGTGTCTGTCTGCCAGTGTTTTCAGCTTTAGCAGCTGGGCTCCTCTTGACAGATTGAAAGAGGGGTCCTCAGGGGGAAAACATTACCATCTGATTAAGGCTCTCAAGTAAATTAAAACTCTCTGGACAGGATCATCTTTCCCTTCTCTTAGATCTCAGTGAACAGAAAGGAGATCATCTCTCTGGGCAATTATCAACTCTGAAAGTGCTTGTGGTTTGAGACTCCAGCAGAACTTATTGCAAATGGTATGATCATAATGTACTTGAACAAACTCAAATTTCAGTGGCTCTTCTGTTCCACGTGACCTAATTTGACATTTGTGAAGATCTGTTTCCTCCCCTCAGGTCATTTCTTCTTTGTTTGTGCACAGCCAATCTGCCTTCTTCTTTGTTTGCGCACAGCCAATCTGCCTTATTTAAGTCCAAGCGTTGTATTAGCCAACCCTTTCCATAGACAACTTCTAATTGTCCATATCATGGCCACCATGCACCAAAGGTAGGACCACTGTTTTCTGTTGTTGTTGTTTTTCTTGTAGAGACTTGAATTCTTGTAGGAGAAGGTTGCGGGGTTGGGAAGAAGACAGAGTAGGAGGCCAGAAACAGACCCCAGCCTCTCACCAGGGTCTCTGAATATATGGAGGCTGCGTTAATTCATACAACACTTCATCCAGGGTCAGTCAGCTGCTTTTCCCTTATAGATGTAGATGGTCTGGCCTGGATCTGATCCAGAGAGTTGGGAAGTCAATAAGAGCTGCCTGAGTAACTTTGCTTCTTTATTATTAAAGCAATATAATGTTAGTTTTCTAGGGCACTGTCGTTTCCCTTAAAGCTAGTATAAACTGCTTTATTAGAGATTATAGCACCACTGGGACAGAAGGCAAGAGCAATTATTTATATGATAATATGAGCTGATAATTTAGGCATAATTCATTCACATAAATGTTCTAACATTGCCACATAAGTTTATTAGCGTGCGTGGCAGAGTATGAGTTCTACCCAGACATCAAAACCTTTTATAAAACAATCAGTAATTGACTTTTAATTTTTTTTCCTGTAAGGCAGAGTGGTACAGGAACACAGTGAGATTTCAGAGTGAGGAGCTTGTCATCCTTTGCCTTCTTGCAGTTTGTCTGCCCTGTTTCCTGCTTTTTGCTTCATCCACACAAGCTCAGATGACTGGAGCAGTCATCTTCATGGAGAAGGGGATTTTGTGAAGGCACTTCAAGTTCCGGGTGGGAGAATTGATGAAGAGGGCAAAGGGGTCCACACAGGTCCTTGCCCTGACTTTCTCTTACTCTAAATGCAAGATAGAAATAATTCCTGCTGTAAATACCAGCCAAGATCAAATTAGAAAAGGTTTTTTTGTGATATGCCATTATCAAGGCAAGAAAAAAAAAATAAAAGCACAAATCAGTGATTATAGTCATGTATTACACACGCCAGAGCAGCTAGGGGCTTACACTTCACCTCCTGATGGCCATGGGTATTTAAAAAGTCGGTTTTTAAAGGCAATCTCTCATCATTTGTCAGAAGAAAGGAAGGGGTTTGGGGAAGAAGACTTTCTAGACGCAAGGTAACAGAGATGAAATAATCTCTGGCAATAAAAGAAATACACGGGTACATGTGAAAATTAGAAGTCCATGAAGAATCCACTCTATTTTCAGAGAGATAAATGGGTAAGAATAAGGAGAAGAGATGGAGAAGAGACAATGGGAATCAAGAATTCTCCAGGGTTCCTCCAGACATGTGTCTTTTTCATCATTTTTCTTAATAATCTTAATAGTAACATGTATCCGTGTGTTCTCCAAGTTGTGCCTACAAGATGCACAATTGCTAACACACTATTAAATTATTTTTATCTATACTTAAATACGTAGTTTCATCCTTCTTATGTTTCCAGTAAAATATGCCAATATTTTCTCCTATACTTTGTTGACAAACTTTGAAATGATTTTCCTATATCTTTTTCAGTACAATATATTTTTATGACTTAAATTCTACTTTACTTGGATTTTATTTTGGGTCTTTCAAGAGAAGGCAGTCTTTATTTTCTCCAAACAGATATCTTTCAATGCTCCCTTCTTCTTTGGCTGATCTGAAATGTCACATCAGTTGTTCAAGAGAGCAGCATAGAAGAGGGCATCATCCTCTCTCATGCAACAGGTTAGCATAGCAGAGGGTATTGCCCTACCCTGTCTGCACCCTTGGTCTGTGTTTATCTCTCGGTTATATAATTTGTATGGTAAATTTAATTAGTAGGCTCTATGTTCCAAGAAAACTCCTTCCTACATACTTATATTAGTCTGTTTTTAAGCAGACTATGGCAGAAGCATTGAAAGGAGAAGGGCAGAAGAAAGACTCTTGAAACTTAAGGATCTTTCTTATGGAAGACCAGTATTTGGAGGGTTAGCTCTCTTTCTCCAGGAATCTGTCTTGGAGGTGTCCAGAGTGTTCTGTTTGGCTTTACACTGACTCAGGCAATAGCCATTTGCTGTGTACATTATCAAGTTCCAGGCCAGTGGATATAAACTTAACCTGGTTGATCTCTGCCTTGAATAGTCTGGCAGGCAAGGAAAGATTCCTCATAGAGAAAAAACTCTCATTCCAGCTATTAATGATAATAAAGATAAGGCTTAAAGTTCTGCCATCATTATTAAGCACAACATAGAAGAGTCTTAGCACTTAACACAAGCTGGACAATGTGCAGGAACCTTGGACAGGAAAATGATGAGGAGTAACTAGAACTGTGCCCTGGGAGTATACAGACAACTTCAGCAAATACATCTTCATTTACCACTTGGATTTCTTAGATACACATATTCCTTTAAAGAAGCAAGATGCTCTCTGCAGAAAGTAATCCCCATGAGGATAATACCATTGACAAAATGAATCCTGTCATTGTATATATGATATACAACCATATATAAGGGATGGATGGATAAATAGAAGATGAATGGATAAATAGATGGATGGATGGAGGAAAGAAAGATAATGGTAGATTGATGGTAGATAGATAGATAGATAGATAGATAGATAGACAGACAGATAGATCTGTCATATATATGTACACACCTAATGATGTACACACAGACATATATATGTATATGTATATATACGTATATATATACATATACATATATATGTATATATATACATATATACATACATATATATATATATATATATATATATATATA
>JADRCD010178878.1:10044-21466 GCA_019843815.1 Montemys delectorum
TTAAAGGTTTATTTTATTTATTTTATGTGTATGAGTACACTGTAGCTGTACAGATGGCTGTGTGTGGCTGCTGGGAATTGAACTCAGGATGTCCTGTTGCCCCACTCACTCCGACGTAATTAACTGTAGCTGTCTTCAGACACACCAGAAGAGGGTGTCCGATCTCATTATGGGTGGTTGTGAGCCACCATGTGGTTGCTGGGATCCGAACTCAGGACCTTCGGGAGAGCAGTCAGTGCTCTTACCCGCTGAGCCATCTCGCCAGCCCGAATAAATAGTTTTTTAAGTTTGAAAATTGAAATGAAACACTTTGGAAGAAGCCCAAGAGTCAAAGGACAAAGGGCCAGAAGACATTATCATACATGGCTATTTATCTATTGCAACCACTTTATTTAAAAGAAAAAGAGAAAAGAAAAAAAGTTAGCGTTACCCTGATGACACTGAGATTCTGTGGCTCTGGAATTCCAATTGCCCAGCTTGCTGAGTCACTTAAGGTTTGAACAAAGTTCACACTCGTGGTGGTCATGAAAGCCTACCCTGGAATCAGCCCCGATGTTGCCAGCGGGTACTGACGGTGCTGTATTGCTGAACAGCCACATAAACAACATGAGCAGTTCTTATGAAGAGGAAGCCAGAGTGAGAGGGCATAGGTGCTCGGCTCTTTTCCATGGAGATGTCTAATGCAGACAAAGTAGATGGGATTTTTTTTAGAGCAGTGCTGGGCATGCTGGTGCACAATGGCAGTCCCTGACTGTGGCAAGGCAAAGACAGGACTCAGGAGTCCAAAGGTAGTGTTGGTTACATAGTGAATTTGAGGGCACCGCAGACTAGATGAGACCCTGTCTCAAAACAGCAAATGGACTAGAGATGTGACTCAGCAGTTAAGAGCACTTGTTCTTTCACAGGACTCAAGTTTTGGTTCCCAGTACCCATGTGGCAGCTTATAAGCATTGGTAGCTCCAATTCAAGGGACCTAATGACCTGGCCTCTGTGGATACCAGGCTTACATGTGTAAGTGGCAAACACTATACAAATACTAGAATATATATACATATATATCAAAAACTATAACATAACATCTTTTTTTTTTTTTTTTTTTTTTTTTTTTTTGGTTTTTCGAGACAGGGTTTCTCTGTAGACCAGGCTGCCCTCGAACTCAGAAATCTACCTGCCTCTGCCTCCCAAGTGCTGGGATTAGAGGTGTGTGCCACCACGCCCAGCATAATAACATTTTTTAAAAAATTAAAGAACAACAAAACAATAATTGAAGGGGTTGAAGAATTGTGGAATTAAAGGCCTGTGTTACCAAGCCTGGCAAAATTAAAGGGAGTCATGACACACATCTTTATTCCCAGCACTAAGGAGACAGAGGCCAGCTAATCTTATAGTTCTATGTCAGCTTGATCTATAGAGAGATAGTTCCAAGACAGCCTGCTGTCTTGCAGGGGAAATCCTGCTCAAAAAACCAAAGCCCAGCCGAGCAGTGGTGGTGCACACCTTTAATCCTAGCACTTGGGAGGCAGAGGCAGGCAGATTTCTGAGTTCGAGGCCAGCCTGGTCTACAGAGTGAGTTCCAGGACAGCCAGGGCTACACAGAGAAACCCTGTCTCAAAAAAAAAAAAAAAAAAAGAAAAGAAAAGAAAAAAACCCCATTTATTTATTTATTTTATGTATGTGAGTTTACTGTCACTGTCTTTGGACACAGAAGAGGGCATTGGATCCCATTACAGATGGTTGTGAGCGACCCTGTGGTTGCTGGGAATTGATCTCAGAATCTCTGAAAGAACAGCCAATGCTCTTAACTGCTGAGCCATCTCTCCAGCCCCTCTTTATTTAATTTTGAGGCAGGTTCTCACTATGTGGAGAAGTAACCTGGAATTTACTATGTACTAAACTGGATTGGAACTTACAGAGCTCCACCTGCCTCTACCTCCTGAGTGATGGGATTAAAGGTGTGTGTCACTAGGGCTGGGGATTTTTTTTTCTTTGTAGGGATTTAATCTTATTTGTGTGTGTATGAGTATGTACATGCGCAGGCTTGTGTGTCAGTGCCCATTGAGACCAGAAGATTTCAAAGCCATTGGCTGGAGTTACATGTATTTGTGAGCCGTTCAATGTGGTTGCTGGGAACCCAACTCTAGTTCTCATTTTAGAGCAATCAGTGCTCTTAAGTACGGAGCCATCTCTCAGCTCCTGGTCTGGGGCTTTCCTGCAGACCATCAGCCCTTCTTCTTGACTTTATTTGCTGACTTTATTTACCTTTATTTTATGTGTTCTGACTGTTTCTCTGAATTTGTTTATGCTCCACATGCCCTCAAAGGCCAGAAGAGGGTATCCGATTTCCCCCTCCCCCAAACTGGAATTGCAGTTGCTATGAATCCATGTGTGGGTGCTGGGAATTGAATTTTGTTGTTGTTGTTTTTTCGAGACAGGGTTTCTTTGTATAGCCCTGGCTGTCCTGGAGCTCACTTTGTAGACCAGGCTGGCCTCGAACTCAGAAATCTGCCTGCCTCTGCCTCCTAAGTGCTAGGATCAAAGGTGTGCGCCACCACTGCCCAGCAGGAATTGGACTTTGTAGGGATCCTTTCTACACTTATTCCTTAGGCCTGTCTATTTCCTGTTTCATACTTCACCATTTTAGTTTGTCACAACAAGGTACCCCCATTGTTGTTCAGGTTAGCCTCAGGATGTACTACCATGTCTAGTACATTTCTTTTCCTTCTTAAAAATTAGCCTCTGTCTATTTTGTGTGTTTCAGGGTTAGGGACTCACATGCTGAAGCATGTGGGTGCAGTCAAAAGGGCAACTTTCAGGAGCCAGTTCTCTTCTTCTACCATCTCTCTCCCAGGGATGTAGCTCAGGCTGGCAGGCTTGGGTGGCTAGTGTCTACTCCTTGAGCCATCTCATCAACTCACAGTGGCTTACTAAAATAAACATGACAGGTTGTGATCCCAGTATTGGAACTTTGGTTCAAGGCCCAGAAAAAAATAAAACAAAACAAATGAATAATAAGATTGAGATTACAGCTGGACAGTGGTGGCTCACGCCTTTAATCCCAGCACTTGGGAGGCAGAGGCAGGCAGATTTCTGAGTTTGAGGCTAGCCTGGTCTACAGAGTGAGTTCCAGGGAGTTCCAGGACAGCCGGAGTTATGCAGAGAAACCCTGTCTCGGACAACCAAAAGAAACACACACACACACACTCACACAATTTAATTTTGTGTCGTTGAGATAGGGTCTCACCAAGTAACTCTGGCTGTCTTGGAACTTGCCCTGTCGATGGGGCTATCCTGGAACTTGGAGAGCCTCCTGTCTCTGCCTCCCAAGTGCTAGAACTAAAGGCATGCATCACCACTACCTGGTCAGGTTAATTTTAAACTTGAAAACCCTCTACAATCTTGTAGGGCAATAGTGGCATAGCCTTTAATCCTAGCACTCAGAAAAGCAGATGCAGGCAGATCCCAGAGTTTGAGGCCAGTGTGGTCTACAACGTGAGTTCCAGGAAATCCAGAGCCACACAGAGAAACCTTGTCTCAAAAAAAAAAGAAAAGAAAAAAAAGATTTATATATGTTTTTGATGAAGTTTGCACTTGAGTGCAGGTTCCCATGGAAACCCAGAAGACATTTTCAGATCCTGCCATCTGCAACAGGAATGCTGGGACCTGAACTTGGGTCCTCTTTCATCTCTCCAGCTCTGATATTTTTGTTGTTTTATGTGCATGAGTATTTGCCTACATGTATGTGCATAAATCACATGCATGCCTGGTGTCAGGGATAGAAAGGGGTACTAAAAGGACCAGTATCAACAGGGGACACCCCAAGGCCAAGTTCTCAGCACAAAGGAGGTTTATTTGCCTTAGAGGGACAAAAGACATGAGAGGAAAAAGGGTGAAGGTGAAAAAAAGAACAAGGGGTTGCGGGAGGGGCTGGGGGCAGTATTTGCTCTGAGAGAAAAGATAGCCTCTGGATAGAAGAGTGGCTCTAGGCAAGGGAAAAAGGGAAACCCTGTGTCAAAATGAGTTGGTTAATTTTGAGCGAACATGTTAATTACAGCAATCAAGGGGGGTGCTGATGGCTGGATTTCAATGCTTTGATAGCTGGATCTTGGAGGTCAGCCTCAGGGAGAGAAGTGGCCAAATAAGGGAAGAGGCCCTGGTGACTAGTTTAGGAATGTAATCTAACAGTTTAGCAAAGTAGAGGAAAATGAGCCATGCTTGCCATTCTTGGGCCGGCTAGAGCCCTTTCAGGTACTAGATCCTCTAACTAGTCAGATAGCTGTGGTCAGGTTCCTGGGTGGGAACAGAGCAGTACCAAGGGTTTTTACTTGTTCACTGCGTTCTATGGTTTTTTGTTTGTTTGTTTGTTTGTTTTTGAGACAGGTTCTGACTCTGAAACCCAGGGTAGCCTTATTAAACTCATGAAAATCTACCACACTTCAGCCTAAGTGCCGGGACTACTGATGTTAGCCACCACGCCAAGCTTGTGTTTATTGCTTTGGGGACAGGTTCTCTGTTGTGGCCCTGTTTGGCTGGGGCTATGTAGACCACGCTGGTCCCACATTTACAGAGATCTGCCTGCCTCTGCTGAGTGACGGGATCAAAGGTATACGCCACCACACAGGCTTATTTTTGGAGACTGTTTCTCTGTATAGGCCAGGCTGAAATCCTCAAGGTTGGCCTACCACACCTAAGCAGGAGCCAACGTTAATGAGAAGGAAGGCTTTAAGGATGAACCTGTCTTGGAACTAGATGTGAAAGTGTGATTCCACCCAATGCCACTGCCCACTTTAAAACAGTTAATAGGCCAAGCAAGGGTGATAGTGCATGCTTGGGATCTCAGCACTTAGAAGGTTGAGGAAAGAGCATGTCTAGCTTGAACTACATACAAAGCAAGACATAAAGCCCCAAGTTTGACCCCAGCACCCCATAAAAAGCCTAGTCAATTGTCGTAGCACAAAGCTATAATCCCAGTATTCAGAAGCAAGAGGGTAAAAAGCTCTAGGTTAGCTCTGTAGTGTTAAGATGCCAACCGAAGATACATGAGACCCTATCTCATTAAAAAGGGGGGTTAGGAATGACTTAATTCTTACCACAGGGAATAAGGAACTCTACTAAACATACACTCTGACATGCAGCTGCAATCCCAGATCTATGAGCCAGTCTTTTAATAGTGTCAAGTGGCTTAATAAGAAACTGTGAGGGTGGACTTTCTTTATTGTATGCACTCAATGTGGTTTATTTTTAATCAAGAATCTTGTGCAGCTAAGCATGGCTTTGGATTCTGTATGATCACCATAACGACGCGCACTCCAAGTGCTGATACTAAGCATGCCCAAACTTGGCTAATGGTGTTGTGACAGAGGAAGTATATATGACCATAGAAATCTGAGTGCTGAAAACCAACTACCCTTGCACAAGTTGCCCAGCATTTTTTCTTTTTAGCTCTACTCCGGATTAAACGTAAGACCTCACATATGCTAGGCAAGCTTTCTAACAAAGCTATGTAAACCTTTGAGTCAAGTTGACCAGGCAGCTGGGATTACAGGTTAGGCTTTAAGATCTCTTTTTAGAGTCCACATCTTACTGGAGAGGCAGAAGCAGGCAGACAGATCCTCTTTAAGGTCAGCTAGAATTACAGTGAGCCCCAAAACAAGAAAGTTAGGATCTACATTTAAAACAAATGTGCCTTATAGAAAAGTTCATGGCTACTGGCATCTGTAAGACTCATACCAAGGTAATCTTTCCTCATCTTGGAGTTTACTTAACTCCATGTATTATAAGACAACCCATATGGGGGAACATACACTCTTACAATGAGATGTTTCTTAATGGCAGGCCTACTTATAAAATTCTTAGTCTCAAGTCAGGAAAGGTCATGATGTACTCAAAGAAGGTAAAGGCAGGTGATCTCTTTGATCTCTTGAGTTTGAGGCCAGCCTGCCTGGTCTACAGAGCTATTTTCAGATAAGCTAGGCTACACAGAGAAACTATCTTTAAAACCAAAAAAAAATTTTTTTAAAGATTTACTTATTATATGTAAGTACACTGTAGCTATCTTCAGACACTCCAGAAGGCAGCATCAGATCTCATTAGGGGTGGTTGTGAGCCACCATGAGATCTGAACTCAGGACCTTCTTAAGAAGTCAGTGCTCTTAACCGAACATTTTTTTTTTCCTCGAGACAGGGTTTCTCTGTGTAGCCCTGACTGTCCTGGAACTCACTCTGTAGACCAGGCTGGCCTCGAACTCAGAAATCTGCCTGCCTCTGCCTTCCAAGTGCTGGGACTAAAGGCGTGCGCCACCACCGCCCGATAACCAAACATTTTTAAGTCTCTTTTTCACACTGCTGTTTTTTTGGTAATCCTAGTACCCTGGAGACTGTCAAGAATAAAGTTGGAGAGATCCTGCCAGGTAAGGATGTTGGCTGCCAAACCTCTTGAAGGCAGGAGTTGGATCCCTGTGACCCACAAGTTTTCTTCTGGGGGGGCATATTCATGTGCACACACTAAGTAAGTAAATGTAAGAATTGCTTGCCAGGAGACCCTGGCTTTCATTCTCAGATCAGAAACACACACACTCAGCAGTAATGAACAGAAATGTCTCCATGGCATCCATTTATTGCTTGTTTTGACATTGATATTCCCAAAGTTCATCTCATACACCCTAGTAATGCTCCTTGACGGAAGTCCTGATGAAACTGCTGCAATATTTTATTGCCTCTTTTGTAATTCCTCACTGGTTGATGTTTCCAAGATGTGAGCTGTGTACAGTTAATGATGGACACAACATTGTAACTTCAAAAGGGAGGAAAAAAACCCCACCATCCTGAGCCTATAAAACCTAGTCCGTGCTACTTTAAGGACACGCCCAGCTTCCCTTTCCCAGATGCAGACTGCCAAAGGAATACTATTTGCTTAAAATGAAACACCTTTACTAACTGTGTAAGCTTTTACAGATAGATCCCATCTATGGAAGTTTACATTTGTTTTTCATCAACAGAGTAATTTCATGGTTTTTTTCCCCTAAGTACTTTTAGGTGGAAATAACAAAATTAAGAGAAAACAAAACAAACCCCCCCCCCCATAATCCTGCACTAATAGAGGTGGAACACAAACATCAAACTGACTAGTAAGCACTGAACAGTGAAGCTCAATGCCCTTTGCAGTGTCTTCACTCTAGAGGCTCAGGTAGGTCTGCTTCCCAGAGAATAGCTTGTGACTCTCATACACAGGCCAAGGCCACTTGTCATGCCATGTGTCTACAGGTAACAGGATGCTGTCACATCTGATGCAGAACATAGAATACAGTGTATTATAAAACCAAAGCCCAGCTGAGCATGGCTATACACACATGGCCCCAGTACTCCAGGGGCTGAGACAGGAGGACTGATTTCAAAGGTGAGCTTGGTCCAAGCAAGATGCTATTTCAATGCCAAAGCTGAAATAAAGGCCTTAAAAAAAAATGGTCTGATATTTGTTGCAACAGGCAGGGACTGTTTATTACTAGGGGGCACAATCTCAGCTCTCTCACACACGGATAGTTGAACTGTGTGTGTCCTACATCAACCATGCATAGGTGAATGAGGGAATTCCCCTAAATAATTAAAAAAAATTTTTTTCTCAAACAAGTTATATTCGTATCACATTGCTTTCCAAGAGAAAAAGCAAAATAAAGTGAAATAAAGACCAACCAAACAAAAACACAACACAATACAAAAACCTCACATCCTGTACGTTTTAGGACTTAACAATTATCAGGAAGATCTACTTTTATTATTCTAACTGCAGTGCACAGAGAGCCATCAAAGGCCACTTGGGAAAATGGTTTACCTCTTTTTGTATTCTAACAGAGGTGGGAAGCCATCTACTGTACAGCATGGATCCTTGAGGTACATTGGGAAGGAAATGGCCCAGTCTTTCCACCAAACGACACACACCTAGTACAACTTATAAAACAAAAAGAACACATGATATAACACATCCCTTGAAACAGGGAAGAAAAGATCATTCTGTGGGAGTATCTTTGGACTCTGCATCAGTTTGTTCCAGCTCGTCTTCCATGATTCCTGGGATAGCTATGACAGGTGACGCCCTTCCTGCATCCCCTGCTGGCATGGCTGCTTCACTTCTGGCTTTAGCAGCTTCACCTCTGGCCTTGTCTTCGATGTTCCTGGTTTCTGATGCTATTTCACATGTCTGCTCTTCTGGTAGCTTTTCAGTGTGGGGGTCACTACTGGCCTCTGCTGTGTCCATAGGCCCTTTCACTTCCGCTAGGACTTCATTTCGCTCTGAAGCCGGTTCTCCTTCCCCCTCTACAGCCCTCACTGCTGCTGTGATCACCTCTGCTAAGACTTCTGCAGCTACCTCCTCTGGTGTCTCCTCCTTCTCCTCTCCTACATTTTCATCTCCTTCTGTTTCAAGATCAGTAGTTTCATTGACAAAAGGATCCTCGCCCTGGACAAAGAGGAAATACAATCAGTGCCACAGCCAGGCAGAGGCCCAGTTTATGGGCCCTCATTCTTAGGAAGAGCCTACAAAGCAGCACACTACATTGGTAGACTGCAGCCTTCAAAGCTTCTGGTTTCAGCTTGGTAAATTTATTTAGAATAAATTAAGTATTCTACTTACGACACTTGCCCCCTTCCTCTCCTTGCTCCAATTCATCCCGTTCCCCTTCATCCCTTTCAAACCCACAGCCTCTTATCTGTTAACTATTACACATATTGGGGGTGTTGGGGATTAAATACAAGTACACACAGCTAAGCGCTGCAGCACTAGTGCCACCCACAGACCCAATTTGAACTGCTTTTAGCCTATTTTTATTATGCCTCTGGCTGGCATCAAAAGTCAGTAATCCTCTTGCATCTGGCTCCCAGATGTGTGCCATCACACACTTTTAATTTCATTTATAGTTTTCGGTTTTTTTTAACATGTATGAACACACTGTAGCTGTCAGAAGAGGGCATTGAATTTCATTACAGATGGTTGGGAGCCACCATGTGGTTGCTGGGAATTGAACTCAGGACCTCTGGAAGAGCAGACAGTGCTCTTAACCACTGAGCCATCTCTCTAGCCATGTTTAATTGTTTGTTATGAGACCAGGTATTGATATGTTGCCATGCTAACCTCAATTTCCTGGGCTGAACTGATTCTCCCATGGCTCCAGAGTAGTTGGGACTACAGGCATGTGTCACTACACTCAGCTTCTCAGCTTGGATGCTTTCTTTCTTTCTTCCTGGGGTTTTTCGAGACAGGGTTTCTCTGTCTGGTTGTCCTTGAACTCAGAGATCCGCCTGCCTCTGCCTCCCAAGTGCTGGGTTTAAAGGCATGGCCGCCACCGCCCGGCGTGGATGCTCTCTAGTAAGCGTTACCACCAACATCTGTTCAGGACTCTACGGCTACTCAACCATTTTTTGGGGTGTGTGTTGAGTATGAGTAGCATAAGCAGTGATCCACCAAACAGCACCCCTCCCCAGGGTCACAGGTAAGTACCAGGTCTGTGGAAACCCAAGATTGAAACCCTCCTATGTTCTGATCTCCAATTTCTTCAAAACTCAGAAATGCTGAATACTGCATCCTGCCGATACTTATCATACAAACCTTCCATCCCCGAGGCCTTTCTGGTCCGAAATACAAACCTTGAGGTATTTTTCCAGCATTTTCACTATATGTTTGTTGTTCAAAACACTCTTAGCCACATGGAGACTTGTTTTCTTGAACTGCTCAGCAGCCAACTGCAAAGGCAACCAAAAAAGGCTTTTTAAACTAGCCAAGGTGTGCAATGGTTAGTTTAACTGTCAACTTGACACAACCCAACCACCCACAAGTCTCAATGCTGTACTGTCTAGATCAGGCTAGCCTGAATCAGTGGAGTGGTACCAAGCCCTGGACTATGTAAGAGAGAACCAGCTAAATACCAAGCATGCATGCATTCATTCTCTCTGCTCTTACTATGGACGTGACAGTTGCTCCAGGTTTCAGCCTTGATTATTTCCTCAAAATGATGTGGTATATAACCTGAAATCATTAGTTAAAGTAAACCCTTTCTCTACTAAGTTGCTTTTGGTCACACACATTAAGAAATAAAACTAGGACACTGCCAAGCTGTCATGACATGCAACTGCCATCTTTATTTTGGAGGAAAATCTCAAAATGCCAAATAGGAAAGAAAAGTACCAGAGAGCCCTTGAAATAAAAGCAGTGCAATTAAGTGGAAAGGTTATATTATAGGACAAAACCAGGTATGATTCCTAAGACCATGTTCTATATGCCCAGGCAAGGCTAGATAGTGAGCACTCAGAGGCATGGTGGTGCTCACTTCTAACTCTGAGTTCAAGGCCAGTCTGGTATAGATGGCTAGTTTCACACCAGCCAAAGCTATCTAGTGAGACAGTATCTCAAAACAAACAAGAACACATATACATATACTCACAAAAAAGTAAGTTGTGTGAATTAAACAGGGAAAAACTAAAGTTTTAGGAGGTCATATTGCTTTCATAGTAAATCCCAGCAGAATAAACCAAAACTTCAGATTATGCAAGCACGGTGGTGCAAGCCTTTGAGCTCAGCCCCTATAGGGTGAGATCCTGTCTCAAAGAAGCTCGTGAACTACTTGAGTGCTTTGAGGCTTATCTTTTCATATCCTGACTCCTGGCTTGTAGACTGCTGTTCTGCAGATCTCTGAAACTCCTAGAGAACTGGAGAGATGATGGTTCAGTGGCTAAAAACAGTTTTAGCTCTTGTAGAGGATCTATGGTTCATTCCTAGCATCCACATGGCAGCTCCCAATTAGAGTCTCTAACTCCAGTTAAAAGGGATCTGGGGCTTTTCTGATATCCATAGGTACCAGACACTCCATGGTACACAGGTATACAAACAGGTAAAACAATCATATACATTAAATAAAAACAATTAAAAAAAAAAAAAAAAAAAGCAAGGATTAAGAGATGAGATGCAGCCAGGTAATGGCGCACGCCTTTAATCCCAGCACTCAGGAAGTTACAAGACAACCAGGACCACACAGAGAAACCCTGCCCCCAAAAACCCAAAATAAATATTGCATAGGCTTATGCATCTTTACATTTTAGATGACTTACAAGCCTAACAAAACTAGCTGTGCAAACAGCTATAAGGTATTGGTTGGGGAACTTTAGAAAGAATTGCAATGCATTCAGTAAAGTTGCAATTCTTACACCAAGTTTTCAATCTCCAGTTGGTTCAATCTGTGATTGTAGGATTGCAGATAAAGGCCAATTATATCTAAGATCAGACTTCTTATGAAAACTAACAACTCCCACAAACCTATCAACAAAACCTGGGGTTTTTTTTTTGTTTGTCTCTCTTTTTTTTTTTAAATTAGATTTTTTTTTTGGGTTTTTCAAGACAGGGTTTCTCTGTGTTGTCCTGGCTGTCCTGGAACTCACTCTG